>JAFBJR010000570.1:2261725-2461596 GCA_016785285.1 Brachirus orientalis
TTGCTGAAGGACGTGAGTCATCTCTCTCTCTGTCTGTCATCCATATGCTTGTCATCTGGATACATGATTATACAACTGTGGTATTTCCTGTTGGCTAGTACTGAAACTGTTTGATCATTTGTAATAATAGTAATAGCTGTCATGGGAATATCAAGAAATGCTAGTTCAAACAGGTTTTGATAGAGAGGACTGTGAATGACAGCGAATAAACACATGGAGAGGTGACAAGAAGGAGTCTTGTTTCATCAGGAGAAAAAAGACGTCGGATGAGCCGAGACTTGTGAGTGATGGAGCGAGATCTACACATCAATAAAGGAGACGCGCCGCAAACAGTAGGCCGCTTCAGCAGGAATGTCTCTGGCACTGATTTGATTGGCATCCAGACGCAACATTCTCAGCCTGGAAAAGTTGGTCATGTCGATTGTACCGCAGAAGCTGCGCAGGGAGAATTCTGAAAAGACAGGAGAAGGAGAGAAATACACAGGGAGGATGCGTGAAAATCTCACAGTCTGTGTCATCATGTGAGTCATGTCAACTGTTAACAGGCCAAGCCTTTGTCAGAAAATTAATACTTCTGTAAAAGCATTCTGCTACTTTTTAGTATGTCTGGACTCAAAGGCAACACTCTGCACTCACACATCTATATTACAGCTATTGTGCAGACTATGCAGAAGAACCATCAGATCTTGTTTTAGTATAGTGTCCTTTATACTTTGTGTTACATTGTACATTATTTATTGTGGACCTTTTGTATTTGTATTGTGTGTATTGTATTATGTATGAGCTCCCAACAAAGGAAGTGTTTATAGAAAACTCTTCATCACAGGAGAAATGGGAATATTTCTTGCATCTAGTAATGACTGAACAAAAAGGCCCCCAAATTTTGTTTAAAAAAAATAATCTGTCAGATAGATTGTCATGTGGAAGATGAAGCAGTAAACAATGTATAAGTGAATCTGTCAGACATGGTCTAAAGCTGGAGGATATTTCAAATGCAATTAAATGGAACTTCCTTTCAGTTCAAAAGCACAACTGGAGTCCATTAAATTGTTGGAGGGCAGTCATGTTGACCTCATTCATGTCTGATAATCAATCAAAGAGGTGCAGGAGAAAACTGAGTAGAGATCCTTCAGAGCAAATGCAACATATCCAACTACCAGACCACATGTTGGTGGTTAAATGTGTTCACTTTAGTGTCAACCTGCGTTAAGGCAAGAGATCATTTATTCACTAGTAGTAATTTACTGTGTTTTTTTTCTTTTTTTAAATTTAAAGATTTAAGTTTTCATAGCTTTAAGTGTGCTTCCCGGTGGGGGGGGGGGGGTCTGGCTAACTACTTCTTTTAAAAGTCTGATCAGATACTATGTGACAGAGATGTGCCCATACCTTTGATTTTATTGGCTTGTAAATAAAGGTTTTGCAGGTTCCTACTGACAACAGGGATCTTCTCCAGTTTATTAAAGGACAGGTCAAGCTCAATAAGTGTGCTGATGTTGAAGACGCTGGACGGAAGTCCTTTATCTGTCAGCTTGTTATGAGCCAAGCGGACAAACTGCAGTTTGGGATGCCTGGTGAGAAAGCCTGCTGGCACACTCTCAATGTCATTAAACTCCAGGTAGAGCTGCTGCAGCATCTCCGGGAGGTTGTCAGGAATTTTCCTCAGCTTGTTTTTCCTCATATCCAGCAAGGACAGAGACTTCAGTCCCTTGGACACACCTTGGGCATTCTCAATGGCATTTGCTTGGAGGTGAAGGTTAGTGAGGTTGACCATCCCTTCAAACGAGTTGGGGAGGATCTTTGAGATCTTGTTGTGACCAAGTCGCAGGTCAGTGAGAGACTTGGGCAAGTTAGACGGAACATGGGTGAGTTCATTGTGATCCAATAGGAGCCAATTCAGCTTCTTGAGCTTGCTGAAGACGTTCTTGCCAATTTTGTCTGAGCTGAGCTTGTTGTGGAACAACACGACCCAGGCCAAGTTGGTAGCATTGTCAAATACTCCATCCTGGATGCCTGTGATTTGGTTATGCTGCAAGTAGACATACTTTATATGTGAGGGCACATAGGGAATGTGCTGAAGGTTGCGGTTGTGACAGTACATAGCTGTGGAAAAGGTTGAGGGGCAGTCGCACTCCAGGGGACAGTCCATGTCATCGGCCTGCAAACTGGCATGTCGACGTCGCCCTCGCAGATGGGACAGCCATCGAAACTGGCTGTAATGCTGACCAAAGCTCAGATCCATTAGTCCCACTATGAGGAGGAGAGCCACTGACTGCATGATCACTGATGGAAACCCCAGGAACAAAAATGTATATTCAAAATCAATATGATGTCAAATGTAGAATATTTTCTGAACCCCTCATTCCAAACACTGCAGAAAACTGACACACCAATTTAAATTCCACATAATGCAGGTACAGTAAACCTACCAGCTGGTTGATCAGGAGCGATGCTTCCTTCCTTGCTCACGTCTTCTGTGTCTTTCTCAGACTGAGCAGTGATGTTGCTGGTACAGTAAATACCCACCGTCTCTACATCCCCATTAGGGTGCATACATTTTTTCCACTTGCATGTACAACCTACACTACAACATATCACCTCCAGCCATGTCAATATCAGTCCCATCTGTGAACTGGTTCAGACATCTGCTTTTTAACAACCTACTTTTCCCTCACCTTTTCATTAACGGAGCCGCTGTGAGTCTGGCCTACTGTTTATTGTTGTCGTGAGGAGGTTATGGAGCAGTGTGGGGGATATGATATAGAAAGTTTAACAAACGAGTCCAGATGTTATAAATACTGCACATGTTCTGATACAAAATAACTAACTGTAATAAAAAACATATATAACATTAGAACCATGCTCAAATTAGTTCACACAATGCTGACTGAGCCTATCAGCTCCTTATGACTCTCTCTCTGTGTTTCTCATGTTTATTCTCATGCTGCACACACAAAGTGATTCATTTTATGTCAAGACAGATGGAGGCAACAGCAACATTGCGCTAAAGAGAGGTGCAAACAGGTAGGAGTTTGACTTAAAACACAAAGAAATGCCCTCCTACTACTGCTCACGAAAACTCAGCTTTTCATGGGATAAACATTTATCGTCACCGAACCCTGTGCTGCTGCTGTATACAAACAAACATTTCCTCACTCAGGTCTGATAGTTTTGCTTGACAGTGCCTGTTTTCATATAATGGACACAGCACAAATTACGTTGTATTATTTGTGTTCGTGCAGAATCATATTTAAACAATAAAAAACACTGCAGCTTTAAGTTGCAGCCTGGTTTGGCACACCAGCCAACAGCAATAAATACTTTGTATGTTAAAGCAAGAAAAAAATGTGTCAAACCCTGTTATTTATCCGCAATCATTCTCTTCAAACATTTTTTTTTCCTTTGCATTCTCAATCCTGTCTGCAGGTACTCACTACTTAAGTCAATTACAGTTTTGAAGTTGAGGAGAAACTTAACATATGTTTGTGGTGGCGCCGCAAACAGAAAAGAGCCATTATCATCATGCAGACTGTCCTCAGAATGGGCCTCAGCATTCGTGTCCTTCACTGGGGCAGCAAAAATTGGAGACAGTTATAGGGATGACATTTGTTATCTTATCCCCATGTCTATTTCCCCTCTTTGAGGAAGCACAAAACAGAAAGTAATCACATTATATCAACAATCGGAATAGAAGGAAAGTATAGTGAACCTGGGGATACGCAGATGGGACTCTTTGCTTCTTTTGTTTTGATTTATACTTTATTTTGTCCAGTCCACGCCTGCTGGAAATGACTCATGTCAGTTGGTGTTCATTTAAAAAGGAGCTGGCTCAATCATCACACGGTGCTGCTGCATGAGTCACAAATCCCTGAGGCCACTCAAAGATGAATAATGTAGAGGTGTATCATGCTTCTGTAACTTTACCGGTAACCTTTGGTACTCCTTACCCCCATATCGGGCCCAGAGTAATTATAGCACCTGAATTCAATACTTAACATGTGTGGCCATATATAGACCACCAGTGAAAAGTTTGTACACACCTTTGGACCACATTAAATGGTCCAAAGGTGTACCTTTTGACTGGTAGTGACTGAATGCACATGTTTTAATTAGTCTTTGGGCTATAGGCCCCAAGGCATTTTGGACAATGCTATGCTTCTAACTCTGCGGCAACAATTTCAGGAAGGCCCATTTTGTGTGTGTTTGTATATATATATATATACAGTGTATATATATATAGCTTCCACATTAAAATGAAACTCAAGAGACTGCTTGAGCTTAGCTTGTATATATCACAAGTTCAAATTTGTGCATAATATAACATTTATGACTTTTTTTTTACTGTCATTCCAGTCTAATCATCAAAACTATGTACAGTAGGTGCCAGGTCAGAAGTCATGCAGGCACGTGTTTACTTTATACGCTGAAATACCTGTTGTGTAAGACCACACACAAAATAATAGGTTTCTATGAGATAAAAAAAATTCTACATATCACCTTGGAGTAACAACAGCTTATGACTTACCCTCTTAACTGTGAAAGCTCTCAGCTATAACTCTTAATAATGTCAGACACTCCAGATGCATCGAGCAGAATTGATGTTTTATCATTGGAAACACATCAGCTGTGCCTCGGAGGCAAGTGATTAATTTAAAAGGGGAATTCCAGTAAAATACAATGTCTTCTGGCTGTAAATGCAAACTTAAGTGGAGGCTGTAGAGTACATTGTCCTAAAGGAAAGGAAAGAGGAAACAGACAAACAGATTGCATGAAATCACATATAAGAAAACCATCTGTTAACTTTCAGCTCAGTTAAACACTCTCAGTCTCAAGTCTGCACTTTGTTTGTTAGTTTCGGAGAACGTGACAAATAGCACATGGTTTTTTTAATCAGAAATGGCCTGACACTAAACATGACCCCTGCTAATTACAAATCACGAGTACAATACTCTACAGGGCTGACATGATTAAATAAACAAGCAAATATTTTGATGCTCACGTTACTGACAATGGGTCCAAAAGATGTATATTGATGGACAAGACACCTTGAGTCATCAATGACAGCCAGAAATGACTGGATGATAATGCTGAATAGTATGGTGACTCATGAAGTGTCACATAATTGAGAAAATAATCAACAGATTTAAAAATGTTGTTGGATGCAGCCCTGTGCCCCATTCTTTTGAAAGAGATTCAGCACTACTGGATTTTTCTGGACTCTTCAACTACTGCAAAACTAAAAGTTTCCAGGATCCCAGACTTACAGTCAAATTGTTTTCAAAAAACTATTTATTTTGTTGTTTGTCCAACTGAAATGGTGCTAAATCAAATTTTTCAAAGTCAGACTGTCATACTTAGATTTTGTGACTGGGAGACAAATTACTACAGCAGATACAGTAAAGGTTCAGTTGGAACAGAGTGTGATTGAAACTGAACTGGCGATCTGACCTTCTTCTGTTCAACAGAAGAATTGAATATTTGAAGTTAATGGATGGTAGGAAGAGTCAGAAAGGCATTCATGCCTTACATGAGTCCATTCTTGCTGCACTGGACCATCCTTTATGTTAACAAAGGAGACACATTTCCTTTGGCAGCAATATTTACTGATACCCAACCTTAAGTTGTATTGAATTTAACTAGAGACTTTAACTGGAATATTTATGTTTCAATATAAGATAATAAAATTAATAATAGAGAAGAAAGTTTTTTGCCCTTACAGACAGATACTATACTGACAAATTTTTATTTTGTTGAAAAATATATCAATTTAAAATTTGTGCCATTCTTATTTTTCTTAGCTTTTATCATATTTTATGACAATGCAATTAACCTGTTTTAAATATTAAAATAACCTCTGGGACACCTTGTGTACTAAGTAATAATAAATAAATAAATAAATAAATAAATAAATGAAACATTTTTTTATACACTTTACATATGAAAAACAAATCTCAAGGTAAGAGCATTACAAAGAGTACAACATAGTAAAAGAAACAAATGCACACAATAAAATACAAATAAAAGCACATTAAGAGTCCATACATAAGCTATTCATATGGTTTTGAATATTAAAAAATAGTGTCCTCTTTTCATTGTATTTAACTTTTTAAAAAATACATATATTAAATGCATCATTGTTTTTATTTAACGCATCAACACCTTCTGCGTTGTCCTCCTGCGGAAAAGACGTTCCGTGCCGCGACACAGTTTTACTCCGGAAATAAATAAGCGTCGGACCCGGATGAGCGGAACAGCTAATGTTTATAAGAAGCCATAGATAAAAACGTGTTTGTGAGTGTCTTCTCGGGGTTTGAGGACATTTGTGTTTCTGTGCTGAGGACAGTCACATTTCCCCACAAGAGGTCATGTTGGCTTGGCTGTAGTTTGTTTGTTAGTTTTTTTTCTGGAGATGTTTGCCAAACCGTTCCGTGTCAAATCCAACACCGCGATCAAAGGATCAGACAGGTGATAGAGTCACTCACAAATACACAACTCACAACTATCATCTCCCACGCGTGTTTATTTGGAGTCATTTCACTGCAAACGTGTGTTTGTTAGACCACGTCTGACATCACCTGCTCCTGCTTTTATCAATGGTGCTCACATTTAAGCAGGTGTGCGAGCGTGTGTTTGGATTGTTGGAGGGTTTTCTGTGAAACGGAGCATCTTCCTTTAAAAAATAAACGTTAATTTTCAACAGAATCACATTTAACCTGTGTTTTTTGTTGTCTCCCCACAAAGAAGCTTAACCTCATGATTGCCATACACCCCAGATTGTCTTCTGGGGTCAGAACTGATCCCGACTGGTTTAACTGTTATTTAAAGCACAAAGTATAAATTGTCAATCAGTTCTGTGTTACACCTCTAGTTTTACTGCAGTCCAACCCATCTGCCCTTCATTTTGGAATTTATCACAGCGTGGCATAAGTCAAAGTTTACTGAGGATGCTGTTTTTGAGTCATTTGTTTGTTTTTTTAAAGGGCAGCACATTTTTGTCAACTTTATTCCAACTCGTTTTCTGACATAAAACATGTCAACATTCATTTTCAAAACATTCAATAAACACAACCCTTGTTTGATGTTTGATGCATAAATAAAAACTGTTCATTTGACTGTAATGCGGGAGCATATTTTCATAATTTTCATCATAAGATTTTTAGGCCACATTGCCCCTTTTCCACTTTTCAGCAATTTTTATCAGCTAATTGATGATTTGATTAAACATGGCAGTAATAGGATGTGTATAATATCTTCCAGTTATGTTACTTGGCCTCAATGACTGAGTTATCATGACTCAATTATAGTTCACTTAAACAATTATTTCCTTGCTGCTCAGTGTGAAGTTTCAAAGAAAAGTATTTACAAATATTGCGCTTGTAAATGTTTTTCCTGTAGCAATGTGACATTACCCACAAACTGATACTTTTTGTTTGTTTGTTTGTTTGTTTCTGTCCTTAGGAGAAAGCTCAAAGCTGACATATCTGCTGCTTATCCTTCTCTCTCTGCTGATGAGCTGTCAGAGCTCATCCCTAACAAAGAGGAATTGAACGTAGTGAAAATTTATGCACATAAAGGAGATGCTGTGACACTTTATGTTCTTCACAAAAATCCACTGTTCTTTGAACTGGAGAAACAAATTTATCCAACAGGTACTAAGCTGGCTAGTTATTTGTACTCACAATGCTTTAAACTAACGAGTGACTTCTTTAAACTGTTGTATTTTTAGTGTATGCACTTTGGCGTTATCCTACTCTTCTGCCAACATTCAAGACATGGCTTCCTGTGCTTCAGAAGTTGATTGGAGGGGCAGGTAATTCTCTTTTATGTATGATCAAGAACTGAGTATATGTTTAACATTTACATCTAGGATGATATTAAAGTGATAGTTCCAGTTTTTTGAGGTTTGGTTGTGCGAGGTACTTACACATAGTCAGCACTGGCTTAGCCTATGGCGGACTGCTGATGCTGGAAATCAGCCTAAGGATTCCCTTTTATTGAACGCATGGCTGCCAGTGTTGAGATATGGAAAAACAGATTTTAGCCACTTAATAAAAGACTCACCTGAATAAGTCTAAGCCTATTTAGGTCTACAAATTTAAATTTAATTTGGAAACACAAGTTTTTAAACTGCTCACACTCCCACACCAAATTAATGTTTTCAGCTTGAGGGGACAGCAGTAGACCAACAGTTGTTGGTAGACCAACAGTTGTTGGTCTACTGCTCAAGGTCTACTGCCTCATTTGATGGATGTGTTTTATTGAGGTAAATCAAAAAAGGATTTTGACAACAAAGTAACAAATGTGGCTAAAATCTGCCTTGATATGTCCTACTGGGCTACTGTAGAAACATCGCAGTGCAAGATGGCAGCCTTTGTAAAGCAAGGTCCTTGCCAAAATACCTTTAAAAGGCTTCTAAAGCACCTAAAACCAAACAGTTTTTCTTCTAAAGCATGTTTACACATATACAAACAAACTTATGGTTAAGATATTAAATTTCTTAAATGTTGCACACTAGACCTTAACAGTAACATACACTGTGTTTCCCCACAGATCTCATGCTGCCAGGTGTCATAGTGCCTTCAAGTGGTCTCCCAGATGTCAAACAGGGCGACTGCTGTGCTGTCACATTAGTGAATAATAGGTAAGCTTATATTTAAAGAATTGGAAATACTTGTAACATACTTCACAGACGTAAAGTGTGTGACACTGTTATCCTGGTTGGATTGTAGAGCTCCTGTTGCAGTTGGCACAGCTGCGGCGTCCAGTGCAGAGATGCAAAGCTCGGGCATGAAAGGAAGAGGAGTGTGTGTTCTCCACACATACATGGATAATCTCTGGTAAGAAGCTTCCATTTTCTCATACGGAACATTTCTATACTAGTTTGACATTTTGTCAATTGTGCTTATTTGATTTCTTAGTGGAAGTTTGATGAAAACATGGCACATCCTTATGTCTTTGTATTAAATATGAAACTCCAGCCACAGGCCAATTAGCTCAACTCTGCTTTTATACAGAAACAAGCTGATAGAGCTTTCATTGAATGCAGCAAATCTAGCTATTTCCTTGCTTTCAGTCTTTATTTTAACCAGGACTAAGATTCTAGTTGGACTATATTTAGCCGACAGATATACAGTAATAGTGCTATGATTTTTGGGATCATTGGAGCGTTCACACTAAGTACTGCAAACAATGTAATTGCATTACCAACCAGGGGTTGGTAAAACTTAAAATAATATCACAGTATTCAAAGGGAAATTTGTGACAATGATATTCATGATGATATTTTAAAGGGAAATTTGCGACAATGATATTCATGATGATATTTCAAAAATAAAAGCATTTGCTTTTAAATTGATCCATATATAGTTTTCAATAAAATCAATCTGCTCATATGACCAGCTGTAAATAAATCAGTAAAATAAACACTGGGTGTATAAATGAATATAGGG
This sequence comes from Brachirus orientalis, assembly GCA_016785285.1. NCBI lineage: Eukaryota > Metazoa > Chordata > Actinopteri > Pleuronectiformes > Soleidae > Brachirus > Brachirus orientalis. The sequence continues at coordinate 2,271,172 of JAFBJR010000570.1, forward strand.
TAAATGCTGATATATTGTTTATATCATGGTATGGCAATTTTTTCAAATTATAAAAATATAAATTATTATTATTACCCCCAATAACACCAGTTTATTTTATTTGTCTTGTCTTTCATGTCTGCAGTGTGATGTTTTATTTGCCGTTACCTGTCTAGGCCAGGTCTCCCTTGAAAAAAATAAGTTAGTTTTATTTAATCAACATGTTTTTAACTGTAAACTGTTTCACAAATTGCATAATGGCTCCATGCATTTGACACATTTCCTGGTCATTGATTCAGGTTATATAAAGCAACTGCTCTTCACCTGCCGTCTTTGATAATTGTGTCTTTGAAAATTTTAATGCGGTCAATAAAAATAATAAACTACCTTTGAATGTGTTTTCAGTCACATGAAATCATATCCCATGTTGCCTTACTTGGGACAATATTGTAGCCTGTATAACCTCTCATGTGCTGCTAAAACTAAAACATCTTTTAACGTTCTTTTAATAATAGAAACCCCTCATTTTTCTGTTCATATGATTTCCCTAAGGACAGGCAGATTGAAATCTGGGTAGTTTGTTGAATAACTTTAGGAGACTGTAATGCCTTAAACAAAAAGACTCATTGTCCTTTAAAATATTATAATCGCACACAACCCTTTAACCATTGTAAGTCATACTTGGTACATGTCTAAAATAAGGCTAACTCTCCTAGGCCTATGCTGCATGCATGCATGTGGAGAGTAAAACAGATACCTACAGTAATCTAAAACACTAACTCCTGTTTTCCTTATCTCACAAACACAGACTGACTGACCATGTGAGACAGAGAAACAGACTGTTTGTAATGTTATCTGCTTTATAAGTATCTTCACAGATATCCCAGAAACAGTCACCTACTATTGCAGTAGGACAGTGACCTACTGCAGTAGTGAGTAACCTGTGTGAACTGTACGCACACCAAAATGAAAGCAGTCCAATTTAAAGCTCAAACAGACGCTCTGGCTTGAACTTGTCCTTATGGTAAATCTAACTGCTCAGAGTAATGGTAATAAAAAATGACCATTGCCGTTTGTATTGATCCTCACAAAAGCAGAACAACTGAACTTTCTATCACAGCATATCAACTGGATGCTTTCAGAGAAATTTGATCAAAACAGAGAGTATTATTAACAAAGAAGAGATTTTTTTCACGAATTTTTCCAAGCTCAAATTACCAAACTGAACCAAAATGTACCACTTGGTGAAAATGATACACAGTTTCCTCTAATAATGTAGCCTCATCATGATATTTTTTAAAATGCCAGGATTTATTCATTCAATTAATTCAAGGATTTATCAAAATCATCCACCCATCATTTTGTTTTTAAATAAATTATTACAAGGGCGGGGTTAAATTCTGCAGCTCTACTGTGCACTAAACCTTGCAGGTGTTTTTTGATATATCCCATTTCAGGGCTTTTGGAGACAAGTCCGGTCCACCTCCTTTACCAGATGTAGACAGCGAAAGACAAGGAGTGAACGGAGACGACTCTGAGGAGGAGGAAGAGGAGGTAGAGGAAGAAAAGAAGGAGAACTGTGTGGAGGACAAACAGAACTCTGGTGAAACGACCACAGATGAACTCTGCTCTGGTGCTGAAGAGCTGAGCTTGGCTAAGCAGAAGGAAGAAAACGGTGAAAGGGGCAATGAAGAAAAGGAGGAGGACCAGAATGACCAGAGAACACCACAAGGTACCAGATTTGGTTCCATCTTCCATTATCTTTCTCAAAATGTGATTTTAAAAGGACATTATTTCAACTTGTAGCTTTGGCTTCAGAGGTACCTACCACCCCACTTTTAGTAAGACTCAGCTACAGCTTCATAAATCCTGTCCCAGATTCAAATCAAACTTTCATTCATTCAATTTTAGTGGGCTGCTGCGAAGAGCTGAAAGCTCTGACACTGTATGATGAGTTTGTTTAGTTGATTTAACTGAATCAAAAGATTGTGTGAAGTGGCTGATAGGATCTTATCTGATGAATAAGGATTTGACCCAGATCATCCCCTGATTTCACAGAGATAATGGACGCCCTGCTGGTGCAGTGTTTTCTGCATGCTCTAAAAAGCAAGGTGAAGAAGTCCGACCTGCCGTTGCTCACAAGTACATTTCTCCGAAACCACATGTTCTCATGCTGGTAAAGTACAGACACGCACTCACACATACCAACCCCTCCCAACCAAATCCTGTTTTTTGAATGGTCTGAATACACATTCAAATGTATGCCACACTGTCTGGCATACACATACTACCTGTATGCCAAAATGCATTTACCTGTTACCAAGTTATTGGCTGATAATGTATTTGCCTTAAAAAATAAAAAATTTAATAAAGCAATTAAACAGGTGAGTGTATTTTACAATATAAAAAAAATGGACAAAATGTTAAACTTTCTATGTAAATTCTTTCAGCAAACATAGAACATGGAACAACACACTGTTTACATGCAGTATACATCAGACATGTAGTAATCTGATGGGATTAGAGTGTTCCATGAATGTCAACATCCATTGGTTCAGCAGTCGTCTTTAATCTTGGACAGACTTTCAACTGTCCCCAATTACGTTCACTGTTTTGACATCGCCATCTCATTTATCATCTCCGTCTTCACTGTTTTCCGTGGAATCAACAACTGCATTTGAAGTCATGTCCATCACATGCATCACTTTGGCCCTTCTTCTGTATTCCAAGCTGATGTGTCGCTTCACAGTAAGCAAACATTACTTCGGTTGGTGAAAGGCTCAATGTGTTTGACATCTAAACACACACATACATACAGATGTGCCCGATCTCTCTCCTTCTCTCTCTCTCTCACACACACACAAACATACATTGTCTGCACCACAGTAAATTACTTTGAACTGATGCAGTTATTATAGGTTAAGTTGCATTTCTTTCTTTTAGTTTGGCGTTGTGGTTGGATTTATTGTTATGTTGTTTTCTTCAGCCTGTTACTATCTATAATGTTGTTGTTGTAAATTAATTCTTATTCTCTTGTCTCTCTCTACCCTCTGTTTTCTCTTCCCTTGTTCTCTTCTCTTTCTGATCCCTTATTCCATTTGATTCACCCGAACAGTCAAATAACTGTATTTATATAACACATTTTCAAGCAAATCAAATATCATACAGGGTGACTGACAATCACGTTTGCAGTATAAATGTTAAAACATGTACAAAAACTTAAATTATGGTATAGAGGCATTTCAAAATGCTTAAAATTGACATCCATTTGTATTCATAAATACCACACAATATAGGTTTGGGGGGGTATATGATGGCCCCTATCTAATCCATATATGTTTGTATTTTAAAAAGTTTCATGAAGGAATTCAATTTAGTACTGAAAATATTTTGCTTGTTTTTCAGTCCAAGTGGAAAGCAACTTGATGTCAAGAAATCCAGCTATAAAAAGGTACATTAGATTTCCTCAATATGTCATGTACATCACTCACATATATTAAATAGACTAAATCATCCTCACTAAGCAGCTGCTCCCTGGTTTTTTTTAACAGCTGTCCAAGTTTCTTCAGTCGATGCAGCAGCAGCACAACCTGATAAGAGTGAAAGAGTTGACCAAGGGTGTAGAGAGCATAGTAGAGGTGGACTGGAAAAATCCAGAGTCAGTTACACTATGCCACCACTAACACAAATATTGTATGTTAACATTTAAACACAACCGCTCACATTTAGATTAACAATGTCTCCTCTTTGCCTCTTCCTTAACACTTTTTAGGCTGCGTTCCTTCAGTGTTCCTGAGGAGATGGATGGTGAAGTGGCTGAGACACAGCATTGGGGTGAAGGAGAAACTCTGTACCATCCTCCTGAAATCACAGCTCTGCACTCGGTGACTGCTCGACTGGAACCTCTCTTTCTGGATGCAGACAAGAGGTGTGTTTATGACTTTCTTGCTTCCTGTGAGGGGGATATCTGGGTGCCAGGGCAGTTCACTGAAATGGAAGTGAGTTTTATGGGCTGCGGGCTTCTTGGCAAAGTCAATTTTGATCATATATCAATATATCAATGAAAAAAAAAAACACTTAAAAAACACTCGTTTAAATTTAAAAATATTTTTAAATTTAGTATAATTACAAAAATTTAAATTTAAAGCTCTCTATAGGCTTAAAGATGCCTAGATAAATGCCCCACATTTGCATATTTGTTCTTGCTTTGTCCCAACAGGAAAGGAACAATCCTACAGCCTGCTGAAGTGAGAAGGATTGTCACAGAGTATGTGAAAAAGAATGAACTGGTGGATAAAACTAATAAAAAGTAAGTTAATCTGTTTAGGGTTTTGTGGTGGGTAGATAGCAGAGTTTGGTAGAACTCATATGAGAGCAAAATGACTTAATATGTATAAACAGATGCTGAGTGTGTGTCAGCTGACTTAAGAGAAAGTCACATGTCATTTCCAAGTCATACTCTGAATTTATAAAGTTAGTTTTGATCCAAAAATAAACCCTCCTGCCTCTTTCCATGAATCAAAGCAGTGGTAAAAGGTCAGTGCTTGCAGCAACTGAACAATTATAGAGCCGGCCACTGGTCCTGTGACTACTTAGGAAAACAATTAAACAGTTATTTATCACTGAAGTATGCGGCAAATAAACAGACTGGCATATATCAAATCTAAGTCTCAGAGCTGATATGAGTTTGTTTTGTCTATTGGAGGAGTACATTTTTTTTTAGAAATAATAATAATGAAGAGGAGATAAAATAAATAAACTGCAATGGACCTTTCATTCTTTAACAAGGTAGCATATTCATCAACTGAATGCTGTGTATTTATTGATTTATTTTGTTAATTTTTTCTGACAGTTATGTGACAATTAACCCGACTCTATGTGACTGTTTGCTGGAGAAGTCAGAGTACCAGGAGGTGGAGGCTCTAAAGTGGGATGACCTCTTTAGCAGGTTAATCTTTTTTATTGTTTTTAACTCTCATTTTAACTCTCATTACTGTTTTAACTCTCATTACAAATATACTGCCATGTCCCATTCCATTCAGCCCTTGAGGTCCATCAAGCCTTATACCAAACTGAACTGAACACAGTATAAAGGAAGATAAACCCTCTTTCACATCTCTCTACTCCACTCTCTCCACCCTGTCCTATATTCTTCTTTATTCATCAGGTTTATGAGAACTTCTTCAGTTGGGTAGTAGTCTTACACTACCATGCATTTTTTTTTTAATTTTGAGTGATTTAACACTTATACAGACATATTTATGGACAATATATGGACAATATATTCCTAAATGTGACCTTTTATTATTCTGTAACTGGGGACCATACTAGCCCGCAAACATGTCTCATATTCATTGTCCACTCACTTTGGTCAAGCTGCTTTTATCCACTGTTTAAACTGTAACATTTAGCCTGACATGCATTGCTTGCATGACACATCTCTTGGTTTCCGTGAAGCATCAGTGTTTGCAAGTTAGAACTACTGTACCATTCAGCCTGTGTGAGGTGTGTCCATGCTGCCACTGGCTCAGCTCATCATCTAAATAACAACCATTACCCAAAACAGGCGTAATGTAAAACAGACAGGGCTGACAAAAACAACACAAAACACACACACAACGCATCTGTGGCTGATTTCACAGTTGATCCTTACTTTCACAGGACTTTGGGAAGAATGCAGGAATGCTATCAACTAGTGTTTCCTGGACAAAAACCCATAATCAAGAAGGGCCACATTGAGCCCATAGACATCTCTGTGGCTTCTCGAGGCTCCAATAAGAAGGTGACATTTTACACTCTCTTACAATATGTTTACTCCCAGCTGTAGGTTTGACAGTTTACACTTCACTGCCATGCTACAGCTGTGCTGTGTGTAACACACTGACACTTAACCATCATCTTTTGGCATATTAGCATACTAAAATCTGGTATTTAGCACCACACACCAAGGATCCATCCATACTACTTAGTTTTTGTTTAGGTTCTGGTCCAGATACACCTGTCATCCACACTGCCATGGCATTTTGGAGACCCAAGGTTGGACAGGTTTAAAAATGCTGCTGGCTCAATTTTCATTTTGTTTAAGGCCGCATTTTAGACAGGACAGGTGAAAACAGAGACGGTTGAGACAGATTAGTTAACATCAACCTCAACTTAATTATCAGCCTTGGACCAAAAACTCAGTTAACACTTACTTTTTTTCACATTTTTGTTGATCTACTAAAAGAAATCCATGTTCTTTCTTTTCATTGTTGTTGTTTCTGGTTAGAAGTAACACTTGCAGAGGAAAGAAATCAGCTTCCTGTGTACACTGGCCATGCACATGTCCAGTCAACCTGAATTATCACGTGAAATATGTTTAGCGTTTTGATATGGGCACTCAAGCCAAAAGGGGGCCCCTTTGACAGTCATGTGCCAGTGTGGTCAAGAAAATTTAACTTTACTTGGTTCTTGCTTGATAGCTGATACATCTAATCAAAACATTTTTGAGAACCTCTCTCATCCACCCCCTAATCAAATTACCAGAAAATATCTAAATGAGGCTATGTGATCTCAGCGAGTAGGTTGGTGGACATTACAGAAATGTTTCTGCTGTTATGAAGACTTCTGACTCAGGCAATCCCCTGCTGTGTTCATTTTATTTCAATGACAAACTCTGGAGTTCTCATGTCAGAGTTCATATCTTAAAACATCATGTAAATAATCAGAATTCATACACATTTGCCTCAATCAGATATAATGGAAAGTGTGTGCAGAAAGGTCTCGCAGGAATGTCTCTCAACTGAGAGAGAGTCGCACAGAGAGAGCTGAATGACGCTAAAAGGCTCAATCAGCATTGTGCTGAATATGATAACTATTTTTCTAATATTCACAAGTTTAAAAAAACATGTTAAATTAAAATACTGGCTCAACAGATAACAACGGTGCAGCCACTATATTCACAGTTTAAAACTTCATTTGTGGGCCACAAACTCTGTTGATGTGTTGGTCCATTGTTGCTGTTTACCGAAAAATGCAAATCTTAGCACTTTGACGCCCAGGTTACACGAAGACTTAGTCAAACATAGCAAGCTGCAGCACTGGGGATGCAGCGAAAGCGGAGAGGAAGTTGAAGAGAAATATTCCGGTGTGGATAAGTGTCTCCTGGACAGAGAAACAAAACAAAAAGCTTGAGTCTGAGGTTAGCTAACACACTCTCTTTCTCTCTCCCTCTTTCTGATACACCATTTTGTTGGATATTTAATATACATACTGTTTATTTACACTCAGTCACTGTTGCCTTGTCATCTCCTCTCATCTTGTGATAATTCTCTGCTGCTGTTGCATTTTTACTTTCAATCTCCACTTGTTGCTGGCAAGCAAAATTGAACAAAATAGGTTTGGTGTTTATGAAACTAAAACAGACAGTAGGACAGTTATGTATGTACATATATGTGCATGAACACAGTGTAACGTTCAGGTGCAAGTGAAATTTAGAAATTTAACCATGCTCTACACTGTTATGTAGTGAGATTGCAGTACCTGTTTTAAATGCGAACAGTCACTGTTGTACTTAACATACAGTATATCCCCTTTAAAGGTTATTGTACAACAATTTGAAGAAACTCATTTCTAACAAAACGACACTTAAAAATCATTGCTATTCTGTAACAGTCCTGATAAAAGTGAACATCACAGTATCAGAGTTTATTTCAAAGCACTGTTGTTTTTGATTGTGAAATTTTCCCATATCTTGTTCTTAAGGACATTTGAGATCAGTTAGCTGAAATCTTAAGTCTTTAGCTGTGTTTCCATCATGGTTTGGTTTGGTTTGGTTTGGTTTGGTTTGGTTTGGTTTGGTACAGTATGGTACTGTTTGCAACAGTAAAGCCCTGGGTCCAAGCTTGTGTTTCATCTGAGAACAGTACCACATCAGCAAGATACGTAGCTTGACGTCGTACCGGTGCGACAACAAGGGAACGAAGTTGTGAAACATGACACAAGAGACAAGAATGTTATCGTATAGCATATAGTACCAAACCGAACTGTTGCATTCTGTCATCATTGTTAGAGTCTATACAAAATGACCATTTTTATTTATTTATTTATATTATTTATTGATTTTTATTTATTGTAAATTGGTGAAACGTAAGCAATTATTGATGCAAATAGTTTTTGAATCATGAAGTGATTTTGCCCTCAGGGCCAAGTCTAAATAAAGTCATCACTCCAAAGGTTTTTGGACCATTTTGTTTCATCCCTTTTTTTCAGTAACACTCATGTCATGACCTGCAGAGTCCTTGTTGAAATGGTTGGGGTTTGTCCCTATACAGCACAGCAGTAAGCTGATATCAGTTTACTGAGGCAGATTTATTGTTCTAGCTGTAATTGCATTAATGTGTCTGTCTAGGTGACTATAATAAAGAACCTGGAAGTGTACCAACTGGATCCAGCAGCTGTGGCTACTGCTCTACAGCACAGAGTCCAGGCCAGCTCTGTATTACAACCCATCCCTGGGACTAAGGATAAAGTTCAAGTCCAGATCCAAGGCAACCAGATTCACCAAGTTGGCAGCCTCCTCTTAGGTTTGAAGTAAAATACTATACTCCCTCTTTCTCTTTCTTTGTTTCTGTCATGTTGCTTTTCCCAACAGCTTCATTTTATCTGTATATTTTATTTCTATTTCAGATCATTATCAAATTCCTCGCAAGTACATCCAAGGACTTGACAAAGCTGTAAAAGGTGGCAAGAAAAAGTAGTATCTCTACCATCTATACAAGATGTCTAATGTCTTTAAAGGTCCAGAGTGTAACATTTAGTTTTGTTTTCATAGGCTTAACATAAAACTCTAATATGTGCTTACTGTCTAGAAAGGGTCTTGATTTATGGAGTCCATGATCTTATGCTGCCATGTTTCTACAGCAGCCCAAATGGACAAACCAAACAGAGCATGTTTTGAGGGAGAAGCCTACATAGTAGGCAAAATGAATGGACATCTTGACTGGTTTGTGAAAGACACCATAGTTCCCTGACACATTTGGGAAGAAACTGTCTTTGCTGTAATCTGCAGTCTCCCCAATAGATGTCACAAATTCTTACACACTGGGCCTTTTGAAGTCATTTCATTGTAATTGCAACAAAACCAAACTGTCATTCACGTAATAAAGTTGCTTTTCTGCCAACTACTGGAAGTGAACTGTTTTTTCATCTTCATTTGAGTAAAGTTACTAAAAGAATCTACAAATTTAAAGTGGAGGTCTGAAAGTCCAGAGAAGCTAGATATAGCAGCCTTCTTCTAAAGAAATACATCACACCACTCCTGTCAAAGCTCCACCCCGGAACACTGGAACTTTGGAATTTTGTTTGCACTTTATCTGCCATTTTTTTAATTCATTGCTTGCCAACACCTGGCTATTGTCTAGTTTTAGCTGTGTTTGCCTCTGCTGCCTGCTATGAAGACTAAACCCCTTTTCAGACTTGGAATTAACATCTAACCTGTATGATCCAATCACAAATGGACCGGGATAATTAAGGGCCCGATGGCACCCATTCCACCCTGAACCCACAACCTTGAAGTTGAAAGACCACTCACTTTACCACTGAGCTACTGTCGGCCCGATGAGAACTGTATGTGCAGGACGTGAAAAAAAGGATGTAAAAGAGGATAAAGTTACATGAGTGTTATGCCAAACACTTGTATTTACAGCTGAAAATTATTAACATGGGTCAGAGCTACAATTATGTTAAAACCGCAAATTTTGTAATGGCCTGTTCATTCAAAGGCTGTTCAAATGATTGTAAACATCCATATACAATGATGCTGCTTGTGGTTCGGTTGTTGTGTATGGTTTTGGAAAGACATACAACAAGCCTGTTTTTTGAGGGCATCTAAGTCCTTTCAGAGACTACAAGTAGTAGAGAGAGAGAGTTGGGGAATGACAAGCACTAAAGTTTCTCAGAAAAGGTTCACATTTCCAGGTTTGTAACAGGAAGCTCAGCGGCAGCACTGAAACAGGTGAGGATCAGGGCCCCATGTGGCAGGAGGATGTTAGGTTTTTGTAATTGGTTGTAAGGTCGAACGATGTTTTCTCTCCTGCTGCTGTAAATGTTCAGTATTAAATTAAGTCCAGGGATATGGTTTGAGGTCGAAAACCTAACCTTCACTTTTTTCACTTAAGTAAACACAAGAAGTAATAGAAAAAAAAAGAAAAACAAGTGAAAACTTGCCGGTACTGTGTGATGCTAGAACTGCATTGGTACCACAGTAAAAACACTTTTACGTTCTCCTGTGGTAAATTCTTTCATGCCCTCTCAAAGACTTTACTCTCAGTCTTCATTAGCTTGTTTTTGTTGTTTTGACAGGTTTTTGCTTTAAGTGGAGCAGCAATTACACAGCCTCAGCTATGTTGAGGTCGGGTCTCTGTGGTGAGCCATGCCTTAGTGTTCCATCTGCTGACTTGTCCTCAAAGTGTTTTTCAAGGATGTTACTGTGGTGGTAACAGATGGATTTTATGTCAGTCTGTTTCCCTCAAGACAAAGAATAGTGACGGGGTGAAATATTGCCTAATTTTTCCTAATAACCACCTTTTGTCTGTCTGACCTGTGTCTTCCTCAACTGTTTGATGAAACACAAATGTGGATAAAGTCATCTTCTGAGTTGAGCTAAACAGTAAAGGGCTTTGCACACAATGCATTTCTATAAATATCCTCAATTAGTTCCTCATGCTTTACTCAATAATGTATTTGTACGTCTTCCAATATACTATAATACTCTAATTTGTGAACTCCTTGTGGTATTCATTTGGAAACAACATGAATGGAAACAACTTGAATGGAAAATATACAGGGTTTGTGGATGTTGTGAAGTAGGACATGAGGACAGTTGGGCAGGTTGGAGGCAGAGAATCTGCTGTGATGACCCCTAAAGGGCAATGCTGAAAAAAGATGAATGAAAAAAGTACATTTTTGAAAATTTTGAAGGTGTGGAATACTAGTTCATGAAATACACACAAGCAACCTTTTGTCCTTTATTATTGACCTGGTGTCTTAGTTGTAAAAGATGGTAATCCTAAATGTCAGGGCTGCTACCAGTAATTTCTTATTAATTGATTACAAAATCCATCACTTACTGTTTTAATAACTGATTAAATTAAAATAATTCAAATGTTTAAGGTGACTGACTGACATCCACTGGAGGAAATGTATCTTATCAGCATCTTGCTAGGGCTGCCTCTTTTTATTTAAACTTTTTACATAATTTGTCTCAGGAAAGAAAACCAGCCAAAAGTAAACATTAATTATTCTATTATAGTAATTCCCTGTCAGAGTCTAAATGTCACGTTTTGTAGTAAAAGCTTAAAAGCTTTTCTGTTTGTTTTAACTCTCACTCTTTTTCCTCACTTTATTCTCCACATGAGGGTTGTGGGGGGGCCACTGCTGGTTCTAGAAACCAATGACAGGAAATTCATTTTGAAAAATAAACACACGTCAAACCTACAGATGTCTATCAGGACTGATGTCAAACACAGTAATAAATAATATTAAAACTCTATGGAGTCACAAGTTAATTAAAGGCCTTGTTTGTGGGAAAATGCAAAGTCAATAAAATAATTTCCTCTGACACTAGGGGAATAAACCTGTGCAAACTTGCTCAAGGAGAAACGTGGGTAATTGTTTCAACAGCACTAACAGGTAGATGTAGACCAGTCAATCATGACTTTTGTGTCTTTTTTCATCAAGACTCACCTACAGCTGTTGACTCTCTGTGGCAGTTTCTATCGCACCTTGTAGCAGCCCAATGCCTGAGCACACTGGACACATGCTGTTCAATAGGACTGCTGTCCTTGTCCCAGTATACAAGCACTAGTGGGGAATATACTGTAATTATTCTTTTTTGTTTGGGTGTTAGCTCCGAGTAGCAACTGTGGCACATGTGCAAAGTAGGTCAGGTCAAGGCCAGTTTCAGTCCAACTCTGGTCTGACGTACAATATACATTTGGACTCCCAGCCAGAAATGAGCCAGAAATTAGATTTAATACAATTTCATTCAAACTTACGTATTGAAAAGTATTTTTTTAAGATTGACAGACACAAAATATAGATTGGCAAGACAGACCATGGCATTGTTCATTTAAGTATTCTATCAGACTGTTGTAAAAAGAGAATTGGTCAAACATACTGTATATGCCAAAAGAAAAATAATTGCATCAGCATTGGCCATCTGCTGACCTGATTTCTAAATAGCGTTATTAGCCATAAAATCTTTTGGTCAACCTCTAGTAAAATGTTTTATTTTACAGTTTTGATTTGCAATAGAAGGTCACTTCTGACACAGCACATTCCTAGTACTCATTGAATGCAATGATAGAGTCAGGTATGTTTCAAGGGACTTTGAGGCCCTACATAAAATTTTACTGAAATAATCAAGTGGTTTTCTTGACCAAGTTTGGGGTCATTTAAATGCAGCTCCTGAAAATGCATGGGAAATGTGTGGAGTGCTTTGGCAGCTGTGCCCCTGAAAGCCTGGGAGCTGTTGAGTTGACTGAAGTTGCTGCAGCCTCACTGTAATTCAATCATTCAAATAAATCCAGAGACAATGGATTATTGGCACTGCATTCCCTTCACGGCAGCTTTGTTGCGTGTGTAGATAAAAGGAAAAAAAAAACCTTACCATGACTGTGTGTTGAAAGGTTCAAAGCCTTTTTTTAGAGTGGAAAAAGAAAAATTTGACCAATTTCTTGGGCCCAAGTGTTAGAAAATACTCTTATTGCAGTGCTTATTGCATTTAAAAAAGTTTCAATTTGATGTGCCTTGCAGGGGCATCATTCCCATTTGTGCTAGGGTATGACACCATCTCTATTTAAATTAGTTTGTGTGTGAAGACGCTACATGTCAGGGCCAATTCATGCTACTGTGTTCCATGTCCGAAGAGAGCTGTATTTCCGCTCATACTGAGGGTCCATGTCAGTCTAATATTCCATGCATTCTTACTCAGTCTCACATTCCATTCCACTATCAGCAATTTCTTACCAGGAAGTCAGCCCATTTGTATTTCCGTGTATTCTTTGAGTGCTAAGCTGTACATGTGTGGGTACTGGTGGACTTTCTCACTTTACTACATCAAACCAGTTTCCATAGTAATCATTTTCTGTATTATGTCTTATGACTGGACTAGAAGATGTTGCTCTGAGTCATTTCTTCACCCTTCCATGGCTCATAGAGCTCTCCACCATGCAAATGCCAGACCAATATTAACCTTGGTCCCTTTCCTTGTGTGGAGCCTTTTAGCCAAAGAACAAGCTTTATTTGGAAGTAATTCCTGAGAGTCACTGTTATTCTACGATTCCATGTGTTCATACTCTTCTCACATTCCATACTAGTCAGAGCAATTTATGGCCACAAGTCGACCCTCATTATTCTCTGAGCATGGAGTTGTACATGTGTGGGTACTGGTAGACTTTCTCATATTACCTCAAACAAGTTTCCATTGCAATCGTCTCATTCATTGTGTCTTTTGACTAAAAGAAGAAACATATGAAGTGAAAGAAATACCTCTTCAGATGTGTGCTGGTTTCTGTCAGAGATTTGACGTCCTGTTACTGTGGAAACGCAGTATAAGGCTCATCTGAAAATGTACTTCATGCCTTAGACTGCTTGGAGGGTCATGTAAAAATGAATGGATACCAACTTCTTCCCAGGCTTTCCATATCAGAGTTTACTGATCCTTTGACACTAACACAGCACTAAAATGTGATTATAACATGGTATTTGAAGAGATGTTTATAACATTTGTGAAATATGAATTTAGCAATGGCCAATCCGCCAATTTGTGGTGTTGGTATTTATTCTGTAATTTTGTTTCTGCAGTTTATCTTTCACATATTCTATGCAGTATGTATGTAATGTATGCAACGTAATCCGTTCCTCAATTATGTAGGCCTCCAGACATTTTTGTCAACTATAAAAACAATAAAATTATATAACTTTATCTTAATTTCCCACCCTGATATATAAAACCAACACTTTTTGAGTGAACAAGCTCATACTTTGAGTTGAAACTCTGTGACTGTTGCATATCTGGCACGAGATTATGATATTATGTCGCCCCCCCCTCCTTTCATCAATTTCTATTTAATCTTGCTGATTGCATGTACAGTGTGTGGCCACGCTTCTTGTGCTTATGTCAGGATCACTGAGGGTCAGTGCTGGCAGTGCAATTCAGAGCTGTAGACCAAAAGGACTTGGTTACAGAAAATGTTATTCTGGTTAATCTGGTAAAATAGCATGAAACTGATTAAAAAGTAACTAAAAATGCATTCTACAGTAAAACTAGTAAACTAGTGTTATTTTTATACACAGATAAACAGATAATTATTCCTACCACATTAAATCAGTGAGCAGAACAGTGAAAACCAAAAAAATATGACTAAAAACAGTATTAGGTCTGGAAATGTCTGAATATTTTATATCATCAACAGAGATGATTAGCCAGAGACGAAGCGGAGGCTAAGTCTGTGTCACCCTCTGTTGGTCAACATTTAGCACAGCATGAGTAAATCACTGAGGAGAACCAGTGGGTGCATTTACAAGGCCGATTCCAGGAAGTCTGCAATAAAGGGCTTCTCTAATGCATAAACTTAAAGAAGGTCAGAGTATGAGGCCATAGTAGAAGGGTCACATCAGAGGCTAGATTTTATGATGATGCCTATTAAGAACACTTGTGCTTCACTGAGATGTTACACAAGATGGAGGTGGGGGAGGTAACTCACGTCCTGTTTAACTAATGTTACTGGTCTCAGGGTTGGTACACACAGACAAAAAAACACACAGACGCACAATGACGTAGCAGCGTCTGTGCCTGCCGCCTAGAGAGTGGCGATATTTTGAGTCTTTATAGTTCAAAGAAGTCATAATAACAATCGCCAGACTTATGTGAGGCATTAGGAAGTAATGTTGATAGTTAGTTCAGTTTGTCATCCATATTGCATCGGGGAGTGCGGGCGGAAATGTAGCCACCCTGGGTGCAACTGTTCCCGTGCCAATGGTTCCACTTGGCGTGTTGCTTGCCTTTACACTTATTTGTGATCATCTCTATACAAATAAAATACAGTTACAGTAACCTACGTTATTATGGTAAGTATTAGTACTTAAAATATTTTTTTTTTAAAAAACCGTTAAGCTAATTAAATAAAATTAACACAAAACGGTTGCACCATTTTGTGGTGCATCACACTAACAATGCATGACAATTCCAAAAATACTCATTAATATTAAAGAATAATCAGGAAAATATGATTATTGAACAGTGTGGTCAGTGACAATGGTACTGTAGCTTTTCCTGCTAAAACAAGTCAAAATGGCTGATGTATGTATGATTTATTTGCAGTGTATGACTAAAATAAAGCCAGATTAGGATTTATTCAAAAACAGTGAGTATGGCAAAGGTATAAGTAAAGCTCTGTATATAATATGTTCAAGTGTTAAAGTAACAGGTTTACAGGTGCTATAGCACACACACACAGTTTGCATATCTTTAAATTCCATACTAATCTATCTCCCCCGTGAAGATGTGGCTGTGGTATGAATATCCTCTTCAAACTGTACAAAAGAGAGAAATCGTTGGATAATTGGACTAAATGATTGGAAGTACATGGAGCATGTTATAATACAGTCACAGTGGTGATCTTGTGAATTACAGCTATCATTTCATTTCAGCATGGCTGCTGAGACAGGGTTCTGTTGATTTATGCCCAGACGAGAAGGATTCAAAGCATGATAATAGTTAGCATGAAAGAAAAAAAATGTACCATGCATGAGGCGGTGCCTTTTGCGATTCGCAATACACAGACTGAACTCATCACATGAGTCACTGATCCATCTCATTGGCTACAGTTCCTCATCATGCTGAGAGGATTGCACAGCTCCAAAGGATTACACCATTTGATATTTTTCCTGACCAAAAGTGCTTTAAGACTTTGAATAGAGAACCTCAAAAACAAACAAACAGTTGGGTAAACTGAAATAAAATACATGTATGAAGAAGGCAAGGTTGGGGTGGGATCAGGTACTGTAACACAATATGGTCTTTCTATAATGCCAAAATACAACACTCTCCTTAATGCTGCTTCACAAATGTCTGTTGTTCTATCCATGTGAACAGAGGCATTTCAAGGGAGTCTGGGGGCCTAGGCAAAAGAAAATTGGCAGATCCTAAGTCAGAACAAACCAACAGTATGTGCCACCCCAGAACTGAAAGCAAAAGCCCATACATTTTTTTTCCATACATTTATTATAGAACAAGTTAATTGATCGACTGAAAAACTCAGCTAAAAGGGTTTGTCAGAATTTGCCATTTATGTGAATTGCAGACGCTTGAACTCCAGAAAATACTTCTTACAGAAGTTCCACAAAGGTCCAGAATGACTTTTGTAGATGCATTCTCACTCACTGTCTGTTCTAACAAACAGTGAAGGTCTAAAAAAATCACTACCAAACTGTGCCAATAAAATATTAATTGATGACAACACTACAGTCTTATTAAAGTTCCTTCAACATGAATTGTATTGATATCTATATCCACTGCCTACACATTACACCAACTTATCTGCAGCTAAACATGTGACTGGACTTATTGATGTGTTACAGATGTTGGCTGCTGTTTTCTATTAGCTGTTGTTCACCATCCAGTTCTCACTCAACTGAGCTTATGGTATGATAAATCAAGAACAAGATAAATCTGTGTTGGATTTCTTTATCAACCAATAATTTGTGTTATTGAAGAAAAATATACATGGGGAAATGCAGTGGCTTGTCTTTCCACCAGCAGCAATTAATCATATACCATATCTGCATTGTTATCACTTGTCTCTCTAGACAGCTGAAATTAATAATTGCGTATCAAAGAGTTTAATTCTTTTAACATTGAAATGCCTGCTTTAGGTGTAAAAGGCAAAGATCAGTCCAGTTCACACAGAAAAATAAAACAGAAAAGCTTCGAAATTCACCAAAAGCTGCTCCCTTCCTCCTTAAAAGCCAGCATTAAATGTATATGTGAAATCCATACTGTTCAATACTTTCAGTTCAATACTAATTGAATGGCCTCAGGAAGATCTTGTAGAATCCCAATGGCAAAGGTTAAATTGGGGTCATTCGGGGGACAAAACCATAAAAAGGCTACCACCATAGGTAGCCTTCATGTTTTAAATGACAAAGAAACTGAAAACACATAAAACTGAGTCAGAGATTCATTGTCAGTCTCTCTGTTTCAGTTCTGCATCGCTGCAAGAAATATGCTTTTACTCCAGCACACATTTTTTAACATGATGGAGACATAATGTTTCGGATCATGTATTTTCACTCATGAAACTTCAACTTTCACTAACAAACATCAACTACTTGTGTGCAACCTGTTTGTGTTTTCGCAGTGGCTGCCCAGTCTTTCACAAAAAGCCTAAAGCAGACCTGACTGCTAGAAGTTACAAAATTTGTGTGTCATGGGAAAGTGGTAAATAGAGTTTAGCCAGAATTCCAATTTCCACTACAGACAAGGCTTGGATGAAATGGCCAATAGGAGGGAGTGGGATACGCAACTTGCAAATGTTCCACTGCTCTATCCTACACATGGTGCCTGCACCAATCCCAGCCGACATAGAACGTAAAGAGGGTAGACCCTGGACAGGTCCCCAGTCCATCACAGGGCCACATAGATACAAACAACCATTCACTCTCACACTCATACCTATGATCAATTTAGAGTGTCCAATTTACCTAATCCCCAAATGTGCATGTTTTTGGACTGTGGTAGGAAACCAGAGAACCCGGAGAAAACCCAAGTAGACATGGGGAGAACATGCAAAACTCCAGACAAAAAGGCCCTTGAAATGACATTAAGTACAAACCTCTCACTTGATCGACAATTTTGTTAACTGCCTGCCCTAATTAACATAACAACATCTAATATTTTAAAAGCTGTGTGTAAAATTAACATAAATTAAATAAACTTAAATGACTCACACTTAACTTTTTTTTACCAGGTTGATTTTTCAAGAGTTGCTGGTCTCCTCATCTCATCTCAAGGACCAGTCTTGTAAGGAGCCACAAAAAGACTTTTAGAAGCACCTACTTTTTTGTCTTTATACTGTACTAAATGAGGCTTACAGGCTGCTAGCTATAGCTTGGATGTACCAATCTGAGCAAAGGTTCAAAGAAAAGAGGAAGCAAAACCGTTCCGTTAAATTAAAATAAATCTCCACGTCTTAACATCTAGTGCTAAGGAGTAAATCAAAAATGACAAATTAACGGGAATGAACAGGATTGAAATTATTCATCCATACCCTCTCTCATACTAAGTCTTGACCCTGAAAATGATGATGGATGTGGTTCAAGCACTTAGAGTTTGGGGGGATTGGAGAATGGATATTTGGCAAGTGACGGGGGAGCAGAGGCATATTCAGTATATATCTCTCCTCCTGTTGTTAAAAGCGTGCGATGACTGACAGATGGTTTGGCAGACTGGGTGAGAGATAATTTCTGCCTTTGAATTCCCTGGCAGAGACGAGCGTTGGGAGAAATCCACAATCCATCTCTCATCCCTCCTCATGACTGTTTCTAGAGCCCCTATCAGTTGTCAGTCTTAATTCTCCCAAAACAGAATTGTCAATAATGATAAGAGAAATATCTGTAGATACTAAGGTAAGGTAGCTTATGTTGTACACAATAGTTTACAGTTGCAGCACCTCTGGCCACCTCTGAAAAGTGATCACTCATGTTCATGATTGAGATTTAGAGATAGAAACAATGACATTCCTAAAAGGACATCCATGATCCCGGCAGGACCAGGAACTTTCTTACATTTTATTCTACGAGATAAAATACTGTCCATCAGTAAATTCATGACGGATGAGATTTATTTTTGTCTGAGTTGTCTTACAACCAACCAGATGCAAAAACGGGAAATCTGCCTTTTCTAAACTGCAGCTCTGGACATTGTCCAGAGGGTGACATGACAAAGCAAATGTGACACCAGAAATTTTCAGGAAATTTTCCTGCCTATTTACCATTAATAATTGAGTGAGCTGAATGTTTGTGAATTTGATGCTACTTTTATGAATGTGTCTAGAAAAGACAATTCTCACTATTGGCCCCTGCAGGATTCATAAACTTGATGATGAACTTGTCAAGCAATAGAAACTGACCCAAAAACTGGCACTCAACACCTTCATGTCATGCTGCGCAGAATTTTTTTCATATTTTATTGCACAGTATGATTGTCCCCATTGCCCTGTTGATGTTTTGTCTTTAACTCTTGGACAAAAGCATTAACGTTGACTGGTTCAGCTAGTTGCACTCCTGTTATCAATTGTTCAATTATATCAACAACTTCATCAAATGCAAAGAGTCACATAAATGTGATACCAATAAGAGAGTAGACTGTATCTGGATGATACACTGTGAACTGAAAGCTGGATGCTTGTGGTTGCACACAGACAGCTGAAACGTTTCATGGGAGCATAAATTGAAAATGTTGTGTGACTCATTAAGTTTTGTTGAGACAATTATCAAAAATGTCTAGCAATGGAGTGTAAATATAAATTTCTCCGTTGTGAAGTGTCTGTTATACTGTTTTCTCCAAAAGGTTTCATGGTGTTATGTAATGCACCTCTGCACGCACCGAGCAGATGGTTCTAGAGTCATGGAGAGGAGTTATCATGGAGTAGTTAACATGCCAACACAGGGAAGAAAATACATGTAAAGTGGATTAAACAGTTAGAGACTCAGAGTCTTCCCTCTCTTCTAGTGCTTTAATGTACAGCCACTTATAGAAAACTCAAGTGTGTAAATAAGAGATGAGTAAATAAGTCATGAGTTTGAAAAAAAAGTGATTCACTGTATCTATAGTCTCCTGCTGGGTTCCCAATATTTGAACTGTAAAGGAGTTTGTATCTGAAAACAACTGTTGTAGATTTAAAAAATTATGAAATACTGTAGACAATATTTTGAATGTATGTTGATTTTTTTTTTTTAATTATGCTTGGTGTACACTGATCAATTTTGAGGTGTTCTGGATGAAAGACAACTAACGCAAAGTAATCATAGCGGTTTCTCCAGTTGAGGGTCCTAAGCCAGGTCTGCATCCTACTGCATACGAAGTGCACAAACAGCTGTCATGACCAACGATATTCTGTAGAATGTTTCTGAAGTGTCAGGAAAATGAGGATGAACATATCACTATGTGTCCTGCTTGTATGTTTCATCTCCTCCACTAAGTTGCATCATAGCCTATGATTCGGTAGGTGTCATCGTCACACAGTCTGCATGCACCATACTTGATGTTGTATCCAAGTTTATTAAATTAATTTTGCACAATGAATTGTCATGGTCTTATAAGACTGTTGTAGTAGTAAGAAGTCTCTATTCCCATGTTGTTTTATCTTTAAAGAGCAGACATTAAAGTTTAGTTTTACACAGTATTAACTTGGATTGCTCGTGCCTCTCAGCGATTTACGATGCATCTGCTGAAGATATCTGAATCTTCTGAACCTTGTTCCAGCTCACAAGATTTTCCATCGCAGCAGCCAAATGACTACATCGCAGTAATTGTCACATTATATATTTCGAATACCAGTTGTAGCTTTACATTTGGTACATAATCAGAACCATCTGTGCTGATCACTGAAAGTAATCTCTTTGTGTGTGTTCCTTGTGTGAACAGCTGGTTCACACGTGTTTCGTCCAGAAAGGTGTGACAAGGGTTAGATGTCTGCCTGCAGCTCAGCTGCTCAAGGACCTGAATAAAGAGCACAGAGCAGCAGAGCAGCCTCTGTGTTTTATCATGAAAAATAAAATGTGGATTTTGGCCCATCAACCCATGGCCTTAATCTGCAGGATTAGAGCACCAGAAAGTTCACTCCAGTGTGTTTGTGCCTGTGTGTGTTATGCAAGCAATTGTCTTTGGGCGTTCTGTGCTTTTTCTTCCTGTCTGGGACTTAATGCACATATAGCACGGGTTGGAATGCTTTTGTATAAAACATTGGTGTAAATGGGTTTGACTCTCACATCCAAAGCCACATGTTTAGCAGCAGGTAGACAAGCTGAGTGCTGGGAGAGACAGGGTAGGGGGTGGAGTTTCTCATGGGTTAAGAGCTAAAGCCGCTTGGCCCTAATGAAGATGGCTCTCAGGCTTTCTGCCAATCATCGAGCAGCCAAGGACCAACTCTCTCACTGACAGTGCAGGGAAATGTTGAGTCAGGTCACACGCATGCTAAAGGAACATGTATTACAGATACTTTATGGTTTTGCAGGAACAGAAACAAAGAGCTCCTGTGGGCCTGTATTTAAACTTTAATTAAACCTCCAGGGCAGAACTTTTATGGCCCCACTGAGAAATTCAGTGTTTCAACACTGTCAACCTTTCCAAGGTGCTTTTACACCATCCACACCTCTGCTCTACCTAGTTGGAAGGCATTGTCAATGTTATTTTTCAAGATGATTTTAGTGACTTACTCTATTTTATTGCACTATATTCAGTGCTCCCCTCATCCTACTCACACACAGAAAGCGAGATCTCCTGCTGTGCAAGATAGTAGATGTTTTGTTCTTTTAACATAATGTTTTTCATCCAGGACACTGGGAGCTGCATGGTGCAGGAACAGCAGCAATGTTACAGCTGCACTGCAGAATGTCTGTCACCCCCCTCCCATTATCCTGTAATTGGCCCTGACCATTACCCTAAGACATGTTTTGATGATGGGAGGAGACTGAAGCACCCATCACCATCACTGTTTGCGGCACAGGGTCTAAACACTGCCATACTGACAAACATGGAGACAGTTATATGGAGCTGAGAAATAATATAAAATACACATTACAATACTAATGAATGCAAATAAAAGGACAAGCAGAGGAATAGTTATTTATTAGTGATTCTATGAGTAAATCAACAGGAACAGTGTCTGCATCTCACAGATCCAATTAAAAAATGTCCCTGGGGGCCAATTCTAAGACACACAAAACATAAAGCTAGTCAAGAGGTTCTGAAGAGTCAAAAAAATAAAGATAGAATTTTAAAAAAATGTGCAGGCAATATTTCCATAAGTTGCAAACACACTCAATATTTTTTGATATAAGTATAAAGCTTACTGAGGGGGGCTTATCCTCCTCATGACCCCTTGTGGTGCTGGTCCTGGACAGTGGTGAGAGGCTTACAATTTAAGTTATACAAGTGCAGCCTGCAGGCCTTCCACAGATAATGGGCCATGACCATGACCACGCAATGCTCCTCTATAAAGGAGAGGAGCATTGCAGGGGAAAAACAACAAAAGAGGGATAAAGGCACACTAATGAAATGGAATTTCATCTTCCATCTGAAAAGAACATCAAAGAAGATGCTTAATATCCTCAGGAGGCAGTATTTTCTCATCTGACGTGTGTCGCCTCTGTCTGTCAATCCCTTTCCATCCATCCCTCTCTCATGATGAGATGGATGATGAACATTTGTGAGGGAGAGCAAAGGGGAGGGGAGGAACAGGGGGATAATACCTTCTGAATACATGATGAATGTAGTTATCTGGTTTAAACTGACTGGGGGAGTGAGTGGCACACAGAGACAGAGCGTGCATGTGAGTGACACCGAGTACCATCCATCAATCCCCCCCCCCCACCCCCGCTGCTGCTCTCAGTCTCTCCTTCTTCCTGAAGAGAGGCACAACAGACAAATAAAAGAGAGGATATAATACAGTTTTTCTTTTTCTTGTTATTTATCAGGGCAAAAAGGCATCAGGGAGCAGAAGTGAAGTCAGAGTCGTCGTTGACCCAAAGGGTTTTTCTCAGTGTTCACAGCCAGAGGAGGAGGAGAGAGGATGCTGAACAACGTTACAGACTGTGAGGAGGGAGAGGGGGGACCCAACAGCAAGGGTGAGTGACGAAACGCAGGCTGATGAGAGAGAAGCATGTGTGGATGAATTAGTTTGTGTACAGGTGTCAGTGTGATCACACCCATGTGAGTTAGGGAAACTTAGGGAAACAAGGTATATAAATTTAAGGATGCAGACATAAATGATGAAGTACTTACATCTGCTCTGCTGTGTGTGAAGAAATGGCAAAGTATTACTCATGCTTTACTAATGCTCCAGATGTTGTGATAATGGGAACGAGTGGATGTGTTTCAGTCATGGTTCTGTCTGATCCTGAGCAGTTCTTTTTTGGTTTTCAAACGCTGCACCTTCTGAGGCTCCTGTTTAGACTTTTTCTTCATCAGCCCTGGTTCCGGTTTTGTTGAGTTGTAAATAGATTTTTCACTTCAGTAGGTGTGTTGGTCTGTTCGATGTTCATCTTTTGCAAGTAAATTAATTCTAATGTCTTTCTTCCACTCATTCACCACTTGACAAAATAGGTTTACTGCGGACTGAGTGCAGCCCCTGTAGAGTATCATTCATGATTTCCCCCAGAACCAAAGTGTGTCACACCAAATTTTTGTACTGTACTGTACTTTGTACTGTACTGTACTGTACTGTAAACTGCAGGTGCATGATTTGAAAAAGTCATATTGAAATGATTACAGGCAATACTGTGTGTATTTGCCTGTACTTTGCACATATTACTGACTGAGAAGTTTATTTCTCAACCAGCACATTAATTATTATTATTATTATTATTATTATCTAGTTAACTAAAAGTGCCCCAATTCAAATGTTGTACTAAATGTTGTGTACTCAGGAATGTGATCATACATGGTAGAGGTTGTTCATCGTTTGTTGTTACTGACATTTAAAATGAGATTACAAACATACAGAGGTTGTTACTTTCACTCACATACCCAAATTATTGAATAATCGTGAAAATGATGTGAAGAAAAATCAGCAGCAGATATCATTCACTGCAACACTAGTGGTTGCAGTGAATTTTAACTATGAATACTCATTTTCTGAAATACTCTAGTCAAGTCAATTTTATTTATATAGACCAAAATCACAAACAGTTTGTCTCCAAAGGCTTTAGTCTGTACAGCAAGTGACACCCTCTATCCTTAGTTTAAGTAAATCATTTTTGCTAATACATTACAAAATATTATAATTAGGGGAAATTTTGCCTGAAGCAACTCTCCTCTATGTTAAAAAAAACTTAGTATTAACTGATATTTTTGGGGTTTTTTTTGGTTGTAGTATATGTGTTTCCATGAGGAATGTTATAAAATGAATAACAATGCACTTTGTTGCAAACAGGAGGTCTAAATAAATAGCCAATTTAGTTATAAAAGAAAAAAAAAGGCTGGAAGAGAAAGCATTTCATTTTCCTGCATAATTATTTTTATCATTAAAATTATGAGTATTAAATCATGTTAAATGTTAAAAGTAGATAGTGAAAGGTTTTGATCGACCCAAGCTATAAAATGTACTTAATCTTCTGGTTTTCTCCTGAGGCAAGGAAATAAGAATACATTGAATAGCCACTGGGGGAGGGAGAATCCAACGGTTGCAAAAAGAACTCTATTTGACTGGAAGTCTATGGGAAAATTAGCCTACATCCCATGACCTATAACACCAGTTTACATTTTCCTGAGGAGTTAATGGTCTCAATTACTAATTTCTTGCCTTCTTCAATGAAAAGTTATTTGGATTTTGTCAGTTATGATCCTGTTTAAAGGAAAATAGATGATAATGAATGGCCTGTGTGACTGACAGCTGGTATCATCCAGGAGACACCTGGTTGCAGGTGATGACTATAAACATCTGGTTGCAAAAGATCAACTGGAGTTCAGATTTTTATAGGTGACATCGTGACCCCGACCGGTTGCCACTTGGCTTGCAAATGGAATTCTGCCTGTTTGTGTCCTCTGTGGGCTTTTCAGATGATTAAGTACAAGCTACAGCATTCACGTTCAATCTTGGGTTTTTAACTGAGTGTCTGCAAATGGCTATTTAAGAAGTATAAAAAATATACATTATAATGTTCATTACATACTTTTTATGTTATTTTGAAGCCAAAAAAAAACAAAAAAAAACACTCTGATAAACAGGAAGTTGTAGTGTGCACTGCATCCATTGGCTGAATCCAGTCACATATTGACTTTATGTGGGAAGTCTATTTTTTTTATTCATAATATTTATTCATTATTAAATTTTCAAATTGTAGTATTACAAATTGATATTAATGAAAATTGAAAATTAATTACAGAAATTTCTTGGGTTGCCAGGATATATAGTAAGTCCCAGGTTCATGTCTGGAGCCACTCGTACCTCAAGCATCTTTTTAAATACACCTTTGACTTCTTCTACAAGTTGTTTACATGTTTGCCACATGTGAGCAGCCCTTTAATGATGTTAGTCATTAATTTGTGATGGAATGTTGCCAATAGTGGTTGCTACTAGCAACAGAGGCCTAGTGCATATATAGGCAGGTATAAAACCACTGGGGTAGTGTTGACAACTGGTATATCCAGAGCAGAATTATCGCCTTTAGTAGTGTGGATGTACGTAGCTGCTGGTGTCAAATCAGTTTTAATCTGCTGAATGTTGCCTGCATTGTTTCACTAACAACATGTGAGACTTGTGATTAACCTTCCTAATCTGCCATGAAAATCCCAAAGGAAAAGTTGTGTCCATGTGACACCGACCTAAGTGTCAGTCTATTTCTGTATATTGTCCTAGTTTAGCACTTTGAGTTATGGTATCATGCGCTTATACTGTATTTGAGCCTATATGAACTCGGTCAAAAATTATCAAGGTGTTTTAACTTATTTTACAAGCTTCAGTTCAATGGTTGCCTTAAGAACAAGAATAAAGGTTAGACTTGAAGATTAGCTTTCTTTAAACCAACTAAGTTAATTTCTTGTTCAGTTGACTCGTGACATTTAGTTGAAATCTCACAACTCTTTCTTTCATGTTTAAATAAATTAAATTAAGAAATTACATGACCTATTACTCTAATCAAATCCTTTTTTACAAGAGTGGACATCAGTCATCACTGACATACCATCAGCATTAATATGACCGAGAGGTCAGGAAAAACAAAGTATCCTGACAGAATATCCTGACTTAACATCATCCAGAACTATGATGTGGTTTAACAGTCATAGTTGCATGAGAGACACAGGAAATCTTGAATGTATTAAACATACAAGAGTTTGAAAGAGACCTTTTTTCCCCACTTTTACAGGTGGCGTTTTACAGCACTTGGCGGCCATAATGTTGCATTACTGTTTTCTGGGTTCGAACATCCATATCTTTCATTGGATGTGCACGTGCATTGGTTAGTTAGTAATCCACCACAGATGTTATCTGCAATGTCACAGCCTTTGCTTCAATAGAATACAACATTACAGATTGTTGTATTCAGCCACAAAAATACCTCCACGAATCAACTGGATTTTATCATCCATTGCTTTTTGTCTTTACCAATTTGCAGTAGTAGTGGTGCTCAGTGGCAGTTGACATCCGCAATTGGGTTAGGCATGTCTGTATACGTGTAGAATCACTTTAAAATAAAAGTTTAGTTTCTGTGGTTGTAAAATATGAAAAACAGTTATACCCACTTACCATTAAATGTCACTTATTATTACACACTAGGCCTTTAATTTCTTTTTTCCTGACTCTGGTCTCTACTCCTTCCTCTCCTGTCCTCTTTTACCATCCTCTCCTTCTTTGCCATCCTCTCCCAGTGCCCATACCAGACCTCTTCTTCTATAGCACTCCACAGCTGCCGGCATCCACAATAGCTCTCTTCTTCTCCCCTTTTCCTTTTTTTTAAGAGCAACATCATCACACAGAAAAGGGTGAAAAATGGGGTGCAAGCGCCAACTGGAGTGTGAACACAGAAAGAACAGAGTCTGTGAACAGACTGCAGTCACATCACACCTGGATCGAAATATATCATAAATCTGCCCTCTCACCCTCTGTTCAAACAGTCAGGGTGAGAGTGCAGATTTATGATACTATGTCAGGAGGCTAGGAATAAAAATTGGATGGTATTTTGATCAATAAATTCAACAGGGGTGATAGTAAAACAGAACAGAGATTTTTTCTTTTACAGCAGGTTGGAGTTGTATTTGTCATCAGTTTATTTGTTACTGTTCACGTTCTGGGATCAACATCAGAAGGAGCCAAAGCACCCTACAGGTGCATCACGTCATTTTATTTACTTAAATTAAAATACTCTGGTTGGAACAAGGCCTGATATTGCATTTCCACAGAAAAGTACAACATCCACGTTGAAATGAACGAGTCTCTGCCTATGACTGCTATGACAATTATCGGAAAACAATCGATGATGCCAATGATTATGAAAGATCACGTGAATCAGCAGAAGAAGAAGTTTTTCGTCTGTGCTGATGTGTTGGCCTTCACTGCATTTAACCTTTGGGGAATGAGAAACACCATTTTAGAGCAAACACTGGTGCTTGAGGTAAAGCCACATCTGGCAAGCAGATTACATTCAGCTCAGCAGGCCGTGGTTGTATTAGAAAGCAGGAGGTGCATTCCTATACAATTAACTTTAAAGGAATAGTGTAACATTTTGGGAAGTATGTTTTGTGTGTGTTTTAGGAGGCTTTTTAATGGGTAGATGTATGACCATCTGTCTAAACATGGAGCTACAGCCAGGTAAGCTCAGGATACAGTAATGTCTAGTGACAGTGTTTAAACAGGTCCAGCCAAGAAACAGTAGCTAAATAAACACTGTCAAATCATAGTTCGTTTTTCCTCTTTTTCTCTGTGTTTCTTAGGTTGTAATTGAAGGCAGCTGGAGTTTTACCTTCAGACAGAGCCAAGCCAATTGTTAGTTGCCCTCTGTTATCTGATGGTGTGTTTGTGTTGTGTAAGACAGTAAGAGCCAACCTGAGTCGGCAGGTGTCGCAAAGCAAATGAAAGCAAAAATGTCAACTTGGGTTGTCAATTAGGCAGTTGTGTCACTAGTCAACAATATTTGGGGACCAAAAGTGTAGTAAAAAAAAAAAAAGGCAACTGGGTTGGTAATCTCATCCAAGAGGCTTCTTCAGAACTGAAGAAGCCTCTTGGATGAGAGGCGAAAACGTCTTCGAGAAATTCCAGGTCATGGTATCCATGGTTGCCTTTTTTTTTAACTACACTTTTGGATACCATGACCTGGATGACTGAGAATCTTCACAGACAATATTTGGGGACTGTTGGCAAGGCTAGTTGGTAGTTGAAATCTGAAATCCTGACTTTTTAATTATTTGAGCCGACTCTGGAAGCAATCAAGTAGTGTGTAGTGTGATTACCAACCCAACTGCAAACGCATGTTGCCAACAGCAAGAGCAAACTGTTTGTTGTCCATGTTTGTCTACTGTTTAAACTGCCCATCTTGTCACGGTCGCTCTCCCAATAGTTTCATGTGTTCAGTTGGCTTCACTTTCTTTGACAAATCACGTAGTCTGTGATTCCTTAGCAGGTGTAGTTGTTAACTGTCAGTATGTTTACATATACAGTTTAACTGAGCTAAGGCCTTAGTCCAACTAAGGTAGGAAATCGGACAACTTGCTGTGGTGGAGTAAAAATGTGGAGAAAATCGATTTATTGGCTGTGTACGTCTGGTGGCGCTGTATCTCTCTATAAGCTAGAGCATATTGAATCAATTTCAAAATGGCAGGATGGACGGTGAGATGGATCGTGCTGTAGTTCTGTTTGTTTTGTACCTGCTGTACATGTTCATGTTCAATGGAGCATGGTGCTTGTGGTTGATGTGTTGTCCAAAGAAAGACGCCACTGCCTTATGATTTCCGGCAACAGTACTGCAGTTTATATAGTGTCTCCTTCCACTTCCAGGTCAAAGACTGGGGATGAAATTTTGAGGCAAAAGTGGCATCTAAGTGTATACATGCAGGAGTAATCAGACTATGAATTGTATTATCCAGATATGTTAGTCCGACTAAGACTAGCTCGATTTTAATCAAACTGTATTTACATGACATTAACCAAACCAAATTATTGTCTTAGTATGACTAAAATCGGACTTTTAACATACATGTAAACACACTGTGTGATCCCCAGTCTTTCAATCATCATAAAAAAACCTGCTAAAATCAGTTGGTTAGTGTGTACTACAAGTTTTTTCAAAATCAGTAAGGACGGTGCAAGTTATGTAGTGTGTCCTCAGCTTTGCTGTGTTGCTTTGGAGCCTTGAGTTTTGCAGGCTGTTCAGCATCATCTTGATTTATCGAGTCCATGTTTGGTTGAATGCATGAAGCTGGCAAAAGAGGTTGGACAGGTTATCATGCATGAAATGTGCCATCAATCACACTAAAGCCACACCCTTAATTGTCTAGTATTATCTGCTATATGGGACTCTAAATGGGACCACAATTTATTCAAATTGACCACATGCTGTATTGAAGAAGATAAAAATACAGAAAGTACAGAAGAAAATACACATTTCCCCATTTGCATTACTTTACAGCTGGAGATTTCATGCATTATTTATATATAGCCAACTGTTGTGAAATACTTCCTCAACAGGGAAGCAGAGCAGACATATGCCAGATGTATGTACGTATGTATGTATATACATATGTATGTTTTTGTCTAGGCTAAACATACCAGGAGTTTAGTTTGTGAATTATTCATTGCTTTTGTCTATGTATGTGTATAGTTCACATGAGTAGTCAGGCAATTCTGTGAAAGGTTTATTGCAAAGGAGTATTGTATAACACAAAGCCACCTTCTTGTCATATTAAAGTTTGTCCTTTCCTGGTAATTTCACTGATGTATCCTTGGCTTATGCACTGCTTTAACAAACTGGCTCAGAACAGATAAACCATGTCAGTGCTTATCAGTAATCCTCTCACGTATTGTCCTGGTTTTTCACTTAATGAGCAATGAATGGTGTGTTGGACACTGCAGCGTTTAATCCATATGGGGTGAGATGGTCAGAATGGTGAACTTGGATTTTGAAGGTCTTGACATCTTGTGAACATTTATATAGATTGGTAAAATCCAATGTGCTTATTGTATGGATGTTGTTTCAAATTACAGGCACATTTCCTCTGTATTTTAGATTAACACTTTCAATAACCTACCATCGATGATGTAACATCACTGCATGTCAAATCCTAGGATCAAGACTTAGAGTTTATTATTTCTGATTTTCTTCCAAGTACCGCCAGACAACACTCATGTACCACTGCTGGTACTCATTCCACAGTTTGAGAGCCGTGATTCTAGATAATTTGCTCTTTAAGCCGTTAGTCAGTATTAGTGTAGTGCCAATGAACACAGCCTGTGACACCACAGATTACCATATTTCAGCAGCCCAGTTGAATGATTAGCACCTGATTCAAAGCATTAGAGCCACCTAAAAAACAGAGAGTCTCCAAATCACTTTAAAACAATCCTGTTAGTCATATTCCTAACACATCTATCAGTATACTGTTGTGAACTCTTGGCAGATGACTTTTTTTTCCAGCTGAACCTTGACCTGGAAGTCAAATGGGTAAGAAACAGCCTGTGATCATCTTTATGTAACACATAAACTTTAGATTAGAAGTGAACAGCAGAGCTGAAACGTATAATTGATATGAGTGTCCCATTGGGAGAAACAGAATGTTTTAGTATCTGTAAGGCAAAACTGGAACACCAGTGGCAGGAAGAGTGGTCTGAAGAACAAAAGGGCAGGTATTATTACTCTGTCAAAAGCAAGAGATGGATGATTAAATCTGGGCGAAGAGATGATGTTGTCCTGGCCAGACTGAGACTGGGGCCCTGCAGGCTTGCAGGCTGCTGGATTGTGTGAACGTTGTTTTTGTGGAAAACACACGACGAGGATAATGGTCTCCCTGACCTGCGGAGGGCAGCATTATGATATCTTGCATACAGCGTGCAGAAACCACATTAGAAGAAGAAGAAGAAGAAGAAGAAGAAGAAGAAGAAGAAGAAGAAGAAGAAGAAGAAGATAAAAGTTAAAGGCAAGAAAACATTGCTGTGTGACATCCACATTATATTTAGCTCTCTTGTTTGGCTGCTGGACCAGAGATGGGTGGGCGTAGAAAGAAAATAAATGCACTTGTTTTCCGTTTACTATGGGCTTTCAGATTTTGTGGGCATTCTGTTTTTATAACATGTTGCTTGCGTTGGAGCTGTGCTTTCTTGAGGTACATATGATTTCCATTGGTGTTTATCAGAAATTTGTCACATTTGAACAATAGTTATAGTTTTTTTCTGTGGTCGTTTGCTCTTCTTCTGATGTTTTCCCAGTAGTTTCCCCATGATGTGTCTTGGGTGTTTGTATGAATACCCTTTCACTCTTGACTAGAATCAATGTGATTTTGGAATTGAGTTCAGTCCAAATAGAGATCTGCAGCTGTTTTTGATTCCTTGAATCAATGCCCTGCTGAGCTTCATAAGCAGCTAAAACTCAGACACAGCGACACTAATCTGTCTGCTGCAGTGAGGCTGGAAGTGCTGAATTAGGATAAACAAACCAATAACCAGAAATGTTTTGGCACATTAACCACTAACATAGATCCTCTTCACCATGTCAAAAGGTGTTTTTTTTTTTAAATGTATATTATATATTATATTTTTCTGTTTGCAGTTTTTTATATTGATGGCAGGAAGTCACACCTGTATCCACTTTTGTCATCTATGTGGCACAAACTGGGATCAAAATTAGCAAAATGGTCATCATGCTGTATTGAAGAAGACCTGAAATTAGTGACTGACATTAAAAACCGTTTTCCATTACTTCATAGTACCTCTTTAATGTTGGCAGGGTCATCATGACACTGCTGCATGAAACTGCCGTGATCTGCCGTCGTTTAATACGCGACACTCCATCTGACACAGTCACTGAACTGAAATACAGCTGAACGGGTTGAGATGTGGCTCACGATCACCGGCTTTCAGCAGCACTGTTGTTAAACACACCAGACTCCGCTGTTAAATATTGAGGTTTTAGAAATGTCCCTGCTAAATGTTGGAGATTAGGATTTTGAAGTCTTTTTAACTGATCTACAGTTCGGCATTGTTCAGTTTGGTTCCTGTGTCGGACGTCACGTTCATGACTCTTCCAGTGACGACAGTCTCTGACCAATTAGTGGTCGGACTTGGACCTTGCCAGAACAGGTACTAAAAAAAAAAAAACACCAGGTACCAGGTACGATCGCAAAATAAAAAAGCAGAAAAAAACAAGTAGAGTTGAGTTGAACCAAACCTTATGTTTGTCTTTGTGCAAGTTACCTCCTGTATTTATACACAACTTGCTTTAAGTGCAGGCTATATTTAGTTCGGTGTTGTGTTTGCTGTTTGTCACATTGCACCTTCTCACCACATTCAAACCTCTGCTGGTTAAATATGTGAGGAAACAGGAACAGGGTGGTCTCCTGAACTGCAGAGAATCTGCGATGCTTATTCAACGTTTTTCTCTCTGGCAAACAGGCTCCGCTGTTTTGGAGCAGCAGATTTGTAAATTGGTTTCAGAGGCATTCATGGTGTTTTTGAAAGCCTCACATCTGGAAATGCTGAGACTGGCATGTTTTTTTTTTCTCTCTGCATAATGAAAGATATATATGTAGCTGAATTTAATTAGTTTAAATGTGTTTCATGTTCTGCTTCATAGCATGTTATTCAGGTGGAATGATGCTTGATGTTTGTTGCCATGGTTTTCTGGTTCTCTTTGTCTCTAATTCTATTACTGTTAACGGTGTTTAATGAATAAAGACACAGAAAAGTTCTGAGGTTCTTCATAATAAAACACAGTTAAATGAGATTTGGCAGACGTGCAGGACTGGAGACAGTGATCTGTGCAGGAGGAAGCTTTCTGGTTTCCATTTTTAGTTTGACTGCATGCACATGCAGAAAGCTCTAGATGAGGATTAACCAAAAACTTGTAAAACATCCGGTTATAGATGTCATCTCTTAATTCTGTCTTTGCATCTTACATTGTCAGATTGGAAATGGTGTAACGAATGGAAGACAGAGCCTCGGGTGAATATCTGCTCCATAATGGAAGCCAAAAATTTGTCATCAAATGATCCAACATTGAAGTTGCAACTGCAACAGCCTACCAAATATCTAAAATTCCTTTTATTTTTATCCAATAAAGCTATTATTATTACGTGTTTTCACAAAGAGTCAAGTACACAAGTTTCTGGAGCATCATGACCACGTAGCAGCTCCATCTACTTGTACTTTTCTCTCCTTGTTTGTCCGCATTTATTAAAAGGATTCCTTTGTCTGTGTACTCTGGCTCAAATGAATTGGCACAGCCATCAAAGTCAAATAATATCAACAATGTCCAAATAAGAAAAATATTTACCCATGATAGTTTTCTTTCTGTTACCAGGTCATGAATATGTCGAGGGAGTTTTCAAATGTGCTCATCACAAGAACACGGTAATCAACCCCATTTGACTGCAGCATATTTATATCAAGTGGCAAATGGTTGTGACTTCGACCATGACCGATCTGATCTGCCACCGGAATTGTGATTTAGCCAGAGCGCTGCTGATGTTCAGAGGCATCATCTGAACCAGGTGTCCATTGAATGGGAATATTGTTTACAAAAATGGCTAATAAAGAAGATCTGAAACAAGCAACTGAGAACATTAACTCCTCAGGAAAATGTTTACTAGTGTTATAAATCAAATGAGAAGTAAATTTAGTTCCGCATAGGCTTCAATTTACTTTAATTGAATTTATAATTTATAACGTAATTTATAACTTACGTTATCTCAAGACACTTCACATGGTTAAAGTCAAGGCTACTTCCAGTTTTCATATATGGTCTATGATTTATATACAGAGTCTGGCTCCTTTCCTGAGCTGACAGGCTAAATCAGCTGCACTGTGTGTTTGACTGGTTTATTCTTCTCCCCTTATTGAAGTTTAACCTGTTCTTATCTGAGCTTAACCTCATGAAAGAGCGAATGGTCATTTTCTTTGAACACAGTTGCCACAGTAAAGGCACTAAGATAAGAAGTGAGGTGTTTTTACGGGGAAAGAGGGACAGGTACATATGCATGTCTCTGGTTTGTGCATGTATGCACAAACCAGAGACAAATTATATTATTTGTATAACTGTCTGTAGCTTTAGTGTGCTGTTCATTTAACATACACAAAATAATGCACAATAAAAATTTAATCACCATTACCCCTGTATTCTGTAATCTTAAATAACTTGCAAATCTGTCTATAGATGTTTTAATTGAATCAAACATTGCTGGTGAATAAATAAATAAGAACTTTGATGGTGTACATACTGATCTTTATCATTCTATATTTTATTCTTTTTTTAAACTGACATTTAATTATATTTTATGATTATCATTGTATCTTGTGTTTCTGTAGGTTAAGAAAATATTTTACAACCTCTATACCCCTATTTTTCTTGTACTTTCTTTTGTGTAAACTTGTGAAAAATGTCACTACCCTTTTTCTCCAATGCTCCATATTTTTAAATGAAATGACCAAATGTTTCTTTGCTGTCTTGCAGCAGTCATTCCAGATCTTGGTGAGATACTTTTCTCTGGAACAAATATTCTCGGACATGGTCTGTATCACATTTAAAACCACTTGTTGACAACAACAGTTTTGGTGCATATTTATGATTTTAGTGTTAGGTAACAATGAAATTAGTTAGAGAATACTGCCCCTGCTGGAGAAAATGTGCCATCATTACTTAAGCAAAACACTGCCTTCATTCCTGCCCTGATGGAAAGTTTAACATCTGATTTCTGTCTACTTTTGGTGGAAAGTGCCACTTGCACTGAGTTGAGTCTGAGTGACAGAGAGACAGTCATCAGGCTGCATGCAGCAGGGACATGGAGTGAAAGTGATTTAAATTAAATAAATGCATCGGGGAATTTGCTTGAATTCCTCGGCTACAGCAGGCGAGGTGGAAATTAATGAGCTATGTGCGTGTGTGTTTGATGTAATTATGAGAGGCTGCTGTGCAGCTCTTTGGTGCAGGCTTCTCACATCCTAGAGTTAATTTCTGCCTGTCTTTGTTGCCTCCACCAGCTGCTGCATAATCTCCTGGGCCTGTGTACTATTAAGCATTTTAAAATCCGGTGTAAACTGTACATTTTGTAATGGCCATGTCACATCAAGGACACGAATCTGTTCCAAACGATTTGTGTCAATTCACAATCAAGTCGCAGTTGCAAGTTTACTGCTGCTGCTGCAAAATAAAATGCTTGAATATTCACCTTTCTGAGCCGATTTCTTTTCAGTGAGTCATTTCTGTTTGCACAGGCTAACAGAGGGAAATAGACTGAAAGATCAAGTGGTGAAAGTTTAGCTATATCTATGTTAGTGTGTTGTGTTGGACAAATTAAACAGCAACACCTTTAATAGCAAAGAAAAACTTGATAAGGGAAATATTTCAGTGTATAATTAATTGACAGCAAAGTAATTTCAACCCAAAATCACCAATCATTGAAGCCTGGATTCCCATAAAAGAGAAGTCGTAGTTCAGTATCGATGTTAAGCTGCAGATGGACACGTCCAAAAAAAAAAAAAAAAACACTGAATCACTGGAAACTATTTACTTGAGGACATTCGTTTCTTCTTGGATGAGACGTGAAATGTCATCTTCATTCTTTTCAGCCCCATTAGTCAATTTTGTCAACCCATTTTACAACTGCATATAAATCTTGTCTTGCTCACACCAGGGACGCCAGACTCTCTCTATCTCTCCAGCTCAGTTTCAGTTTCACTGTTCTGTTTACCAGCCCAATATCTGTCTGCGCTGTGTGATCACAAACAAATTATTGTTTGTGCTTCAGTTTTATTTAACCCGTGATGCTGCAAAATCCATATGACTAAATAAGAGTAAATATAACAAAGGTTCCACAGGCAGGAACAAAACTGTATGGGGTCAATTCTCAGAAGATAATTAAGCTGCTGTACTGTATGTATTTCAGTCATTTATGTGGAGCAAAACAAATAGAAAGACAAAGACAAAGGTTTTTTTTCCTTCCTGTATTGACACCCCAAAACTCTCTCTTTTAAATTAACCTGTAAAGATTATTGCAAAAGGAACATTTGTTGTGTACCTTGCAGTGACCGATGAAATCAACATGGTTCGTGGTTCACCAGGGCAAATATCAATATTTTAACATATTAAGTTGCTTTTCAGTAAACTGTCCCTGCCACTTTCACTCACTGGGCATCACTGCTTCATGCCTCTAGAGAAATCCTGCACTTTTAACTTTTCACTGGCGTTTAGTTTTCTTCAGTAAAATGATATCGTGATGTATCGCTATATGGTTGTCTTACTATATATTGATTACTAGTGTTGTGGACCATGTATCACGTACCTCATCATATGGTGTGGTGTCCTGTGGATGTGTCTGATATGTTGCATGCCATATGGAGCATTGTAAAATGGAGCCACAACTGGGAGAGAGGGGTAGAACAAACCCGCTATAAAAACAAACTTGACAATATTTGTGCCCGACAGAACAGTGGTTTTAACTCAGGAGCAAAAGCAACTTGGTTTCAAACCAACCTTCTCACTGTGAGGAACCAGTCCCAACTGCCGTACCACTATACTACCCCAAGTTAATCAGAATCCCATTTAATAACCTTTAAATAACACTGATTAATTAACAATGACAACTTTTTATTGGGAGAAACATTCCACAGGATGGCACTTCTCCAGTTTGATATGTATCCAGATACACAGGCTACAATACAGTTCAGGGAAATACTTTTAATTATGGAATAATGCGATACAAAATGATTCAATATGATCCCATGTAATACA
Source organism: Brachirus orientalis (assembly GCA_016785285.1). NCBI lineage: Eukaryota > Metazoa > Chordata > Actinopteri > Pleuronectiformes > Soleidae > Brachirus > Brachirus orientalis. Next base: position 2,307,844 of record JAFBJR010000570.1, read on the forward strand.
GTTTTTTTCTTAAGAAATGTTCAATTAAAAGTTAGAAGTAGTCAAACCTATCACTCCTTACCTTTAAATATATACATTATTTTATTTTAGACATTATTTATTTTTCACTGACCAAAAAAAAAAAGACACCACATGTTCACTGTTTAGAACATGAATTATTTCAAAGCTACATACCTGTTATTGTGAGAGAGCAGATTTTATTTCCCTTAGGACGGAAAGACTCATGATGGGAACTGGTATGAATGGATGGAAATGACAGTGGATAGTAGAAGCACTGCTGTGCACCACAACAGAGCTTAATCCAACACTGCGGTCTGTGCTTGACAGGATTATTAATATGGTCTGTGGATGAAACACTTTTAAGTTTAACACCAAGACCTACCCTTAGCTGAGGAATGTGAATGCAGGAAGTTAACAGTAACCAGATGTTCTGTGCTAGTAGGCCCCTTTTCTTAGAAATGTAATATTAACCCTTTGCATGTGGTCACTTTATGTTTGCACATGAACAGCTTACGGCATCTTGTAAGTTTGTTGTATGTTTGATAGGATTCTGGTTTCATTTCACTGATCAGTATAAATCATTTTAGAATTTCCTTTCCTCCTCCCTTACAGTAATTATAATTTTCATCACCAGTTTCTCCCTCATATAGACATGCTTTCTGATTTGAGGTTTTTGTTCCAAAAACAAAAAAGTTTCTTATTTTTTGAGGAACATGATTTGTCTTATAAGGACAACTTCATAGCTGTTATGCCATCATTTTCAGTGTGCTAAAACGGAGAATCACCATAGTAAATTAAACTATATTCCAGCCATTACATATGTAAAAGTCTTATGTTTTTCCTGCCAATCCAACCCTCTGCAAACTATAGTTTGGTAACATCACTGGACTTCCAGCTTTGCTCCAGATGTTGATAATTTATTCCATCGCAGGGTTCATCCCTTGAACATGAGCATATATAACACATTTTTGGGCACTTACTGAAAACATAGATCCTGCTTTTTTTTTCTTGGGAGGAGAATCCTAATCAAAAACATGTGAAAATGTTAGAATATCTACCCAATGTATAGACTGAATTTGCAACACTTCCTGCTCACTGATAAAGGTAGAAATTCATGAGAGGAACACAAACACATAAGAGACCCCTCTGTTTTTTATGGACAAGACTATGAAGGTCATATTTATATTTTGTTAATATAATCTTTCTTTATTTTACTAGCTCATTAAAGGTCATTTTTGTCTCATTGGCATGAGACATTAGGCTGCTTGTCCATCAATGAGTGCACTGAAGGATGAGGAGGAGCTTTCATTTTTTGTATTTGAAGGCTTGTCGATGAATAATGATTGTTGATGTTAATAAGCACTGCTTATATAATGGACTTCTGTGAACACATCCATCCCCTGCAGGTAAATATTTTTGGGTAGCCAGAGGAGATCCAACAATGCTTTGCTTAAACCTGTAGCTTTGTCGCGTGAGAAATGTGAAAATGTTTTAGAGCAGTTCACTGAAGGTCAGGAGGCAGAATGGAGACCAGACTGTGAAGTGTGGAATTCCCAAGAGGGTCAATGACCTGCTTATGTACAACATCAAACACACACTTAAGTAAAAGCGTGGTTAAATTGCAACAAAAAAAAAAAAAGAAAAGATTTCACTCTAAACTGAGATCTGAATTGAGCTTTGAATGCAGTTTTAAAAACTCATGCTGGATTACAGAATAAATGGTTGGCTTCACAATAATCTCCATTTAGGAGTAAATTCCTATATAGAAGTCATGATATAATTTTCTTATTGTTTTGTTTTTAGTAAATTGTTACTTCCTGGTTAGAGTCACCCTGCAAACCAGAAGACAGTTAGTTATGAATGAGTAGAGAATGTATTCAGGTTGCTTAGGCCTGTGAACTGGCTCTGGAGCACTGTGGCAGGTTGTTGGTTTTGCTCTGGTCTTGGGTGTGTGTGGAAAGACTCTCCTGGGGCTCATGTGCAGGAAAAGCAGACTCTATTCACTTGACATCTTATTACTGAGAACCGACATTTATTCAAAACACACACAGGCCCGAAAAAAAAGCATTTGTTTTGTTTTACAAAATGTGATATGGTCAGAAGCTCCCCAACAACTCTCCATACAGAGTTTATCACATTATGAAGTCCAAAAAAAACCCGAAGTGACTCCAATATATAACAAGTTGTAAAATTACAAAGTATGTATTTGCAGCTGACAGTCTATTAAATCTGCAGCTTTGTGCTTGTGTGTTTCAGGTGATGGTAACCCCAGAGAGAGCAGTCCTTTCATCCACAGCAGTGCAGCCAGTGATGTGGAGAAGAGCCAGCAGTATGACGGCAAGAATATGGCTCTGTTTGAAGTGGGTCCTACTTTAAAAAAAAAAAAAAAAAGAGTGATTATGAGTGTTACAACACTTCACACTGGTTGTGTTTCACAGGAGGAGATGGACACCAGTCCAATGGTCTCCTCTTTGCTCAGCAGTCTGGCAAACTATTCCAACCTCCCAACGGGCAGCAAAGAGCACGAGGAGGCAGAGAATAATGAGGAGGGGGCACGTTCATCTAAAAAACCTGTCATGGTAAAAAAAAAAAATATATATATATATATATATATATATATATTGCAAAAATTGACAAAAGAGTCTTAAAATAAAATAAAAACACACAAGAAAGCTAAAACCGTCTAAAGCAGTAGGGGATTAAGTATACACAAACAGAAATATACAGTACCTTCAAACACAAGCAGCTGAAACACAGAGACCAGAACAGAAACATCAGTAAGTAACAGGGTGAACTGAACGTAATGACATTTGGTGATCGGGTGAATCAGACTGTGTTGGCTCTGCCCTGTCTTTGCCCAGTGTCAGCTAGGATTGACTCCAGCCTCCTACTACCATCATACTTCAATAACACTTGACACTCTATTTAAAGCTGTTACAGCATATTGTGGTAATTGTGTGCTACTTTACTATAAAATGGGCTATTTTATGAGTTAGCGCCTGTGAAATGATAATGAAGCCAGTGTTCAGTTTGAAGCAGAAGCTTATTACGCAAACTAAGAAGAATTAAGCCAATGAACAAACAAGAAGGAGAGACTGGAGGAGTGAAAGAGTGGTTTCATCCATTCTGGAATGTGAGTTTCCTGACGTGCTCAATAAAGGGAGGGGTGAGCGGGGGAAGTCTTCTGTTTGTTGCAATCTGAGGTCACACCACTAGATGTCACTACATCTCACACACTTTATGGACCTTTATGGAGACTAACTGAAGAAGAAATTGAAAGAAAATGTAAGCTGACAAGAGTTTAAACTCTATTTCACCAGCACAAAATGATCCTACAAGTTTTTTCTGTAGCTTTGACATTGTGTTGTTGTGTGTTTTCCAGGCCCCACAGTTGGGCACACTCATGGGAGTGTACTTGCCGTGTATCCAAAATATCTTTGGGGTGATTCTCTTCCTGCGGATGACCTGGATGGTTGGGATCGGAGGCGTTTTTGGCTCCTTCATAATTGTCTTCATGTGTTGCTCCACAGTGAGTAGAACTGTAAATGTCTCTGCTGCTAATTTTGTGTGTTTTTGTTGTGTGACCCGGCTCCTGATTGCTCAGAAAACAGATTAATTAAAATATTCACAGCGACAAACCCCATCTGTAAAAATTATATCAATGTAAATTGGCTCCTCAGCTCACATGTACCCATTTAAGGAAGTGTGTTACTGAACTAAAGGCTGCTGTAATATGCTAAAGAGCAGGCTTTATTATTATTGTTATTACACTGTGAATTGCCTTGACTTTTCAAGTGCACTTTTCCTAAACATGTAAAATGTTTGGTAAACACTGGCTTAAATATTTAAAGCTTATTGCATTGTTTTTCATTTTAAAGTGATTATACACTGTGGGATTTTATATCTGCCAGTCACTCGTCTTAAATTACACACTGGACCTTTTGGGGTTTTTTTTCAGACCATGCTCACAGCCATCTCTATGAGTGCCATTGCAACAAATGGCGTTGTACCAGGTGAGTTGGATTATGTGTTGATGGGTGTGTTTGACAGAACAACGATCAAGAGTGACTCCTCTGTCTGTGCCTCACAGCTGGAGGTTCATATTACATGATCTCTCGCTCGCTGGGGCCTGAGTTTGGTGGAGCGGTTGGGATCTGCTTCTACTTAGGAACCACTTTTGCAGGTGCCATGTACATTCTTGGCTGCATTGAAATTCTGCTGGTAAGTTGCCTCAGTTATTTATTCATTTAATTGTATTTTGGCCCATCTAATCATTGAACTTTTTCTTCACAACCGCACTCCTCCGCACCTCTCACGGTTTCGCCCTCCTTGTCTCTGCCTCCATCTTCCCATTGTTTTAGATTTACATTGTTCCTCAGGCAGCCATCTTTAAGATTGAGGGCCTGGAGGGGGCAGAGGCGGAGGCGGCTCTCCTCAACAACATGCGAGTGTACGGCACCATTGTCCTGAGCTTAATGGCACTGGTGGTGTTTGTGGGGGTCAAATATGTAAACAAGCTGGCGCTGGTCTTTCTCGCCTGTGTCATCCTCTCAATCCTGGCCGTTTATGCAGGAATCATCAAGACGGCCATCGACCCCCCCGTCTTCCCGTAAGTGACCTGTTCATTTGCTGGTCAACGTCTCAAGTGATGTTAAATGTTGTGTCGTGCCAGCACACAGTCTAATCTAGGGATGGCACGATAGCACGTTTTCTTGTCCAAAACCAAACTTAATTATCTGTCGATACCGATATCAAACACATTTTTTTTCTCATAATTATGCTCTTTTTTTTGTCTTTTTCATTTTGTTTCCAAAAAGTTTTCACATGTGGCCTTCCATGGATGTGAATGTGGCTGATTTCCAGACTTTTTTTTTTTTTTTTCAATTTCAATTTTCTTTCATAAAACTGGCTCAAACAAACTGTGTTCAGCTGAAGTAAGAACACATGTGCCACTTGCCCCAGCCATGGTCAGCCGTGTCTACAGAGACGTCATGTGGCGTGTTGTAAAAACTGTGTCGTAAATGGTGTTGTCATCTTACATGCAGGAAAATAAAGGAAACTGTCTGCAGCAAACCAAACCTGTGATAGAATGTGAATGATGCTGCATTCAAGACAATCTGGAAATACGGGAATCCTAGGCATAAAAATCAACTGACTGATTCAATCCAGCATTTAAAAAAATATGATTGCATGGAAAAATACTGGTCAAAAGTATATAAAGGTAATTTCATAGATTTGTTTTTGTTGACTTTCTTTACAGGGTCTGCCTCCTAGGGAATCGAACTCTTGTCTCTAAAGGTTACGACGTGTGTGCAAAGGTTATTGAAATAGACAATGAGACTGTCACCACCAAACTGTGGAGGTCCTTCTGTGATTCTGAGTCCCTCAATGCCACGTGTGATGATTACTTCACCAACAACAATGTCACAGAGATACAGGGAATCCCAGGAGTCACTAGTGGCATCTTGGCAGGTAAGAGATGCACAGTCAGTGGAAATAACATCACTGTCTACCCATCATCAGTATGACTAAAGGGTCAAATCCTCGCCTGTTTCAGAAAACCTGTTTGGTAACTACCTGGAAAAAGGGATGATCCTGGAAAAGCGAGGACTTGTGTCTGATGTGGATCCAGACAGTCCCACAACCAGCTCCAACCGCTATGTTCTGGCTGACATCACCAGCTTCTTCACCCTGTTGGTGGGGATATACTTCCCATCTGTCACAGGTTAGTATCATACACACCCACTGAACAGAGTGTAGGATTCACAATTTCACAGACCACTCCTCCCTTCACCTCTGAATGTAAATTACGTTCCAGGATATTTATTCTACTTTAAAGCACAGTGTCTTACATTATTGACCCTCCAACCCCCTGATTTAGCACTCCACTGTGAAATTTACTTTCGTTGCCGATTAGACAAATTACCTCCAAGTCGTCTGTTCAAGCTCCCCGGATTTATCATGTTTAAAAATCATTTTTCAAAATATTCACTCTCAAAGTAACAAGGTTGCTCTTATCTGTATCTTCCTGGTTTCTATTGGAATACTTAATCTTTGTCAGTCCTGCTGTGATTTTGTGAAAATTGACAACAACACCTGTCTTTCTTCTTGACTTTGCATGTTCTCTCCGTGTGTGTGTATATGGGTTTTCCCCCAGGTTCTCCATTTTCCTTCCACTGTCAACATGCAGATTTGGGGATTAGGCCAATTGGACACTCTAAATTGCCCGTAGGTGTGAATGTCTCTGTGTGTGGCCCTGTGATGGACTGGAGACCTCTCCAGGGTGTACCCCGCCTTTCGCCCTATGTCACCTAAGCCCCCTGTGACCCTCATGTGGAGGATAAAGCAGTAGAAGATGAGTCTGAGACTGTGCTCAGAGGCAGGATTTTCAAATTATCAGCAAATAGCTCCGCAAGTTTTAGTTCATGCTTTGTTCTCTGTTTTCCTTTGAATATGCTGTGAATCCTGTTTTAAGAAGAGTGGAAGAGGTGAAGAGGTCAGAGCTTTTCAAAGTAATCATGTGTAGAAATATTCCTGTATTAGACATTAAGTCCTGGATGACCTGTAACTTTTTACTTTTAAATTCAGACAAAACTGAGGTCATTAAACTCGGCTCTAAACATCTTAGAAGAAAAAATATCTGACCATATTGTGTTCTCTTGAATGGCTATCAGAGGGCATTTGTTGCAAAAAAGACATCTGTTTATGTGTATGTTTATAAGAAAATAAGCCCATTTCTTACCTGGTTTGTAACATCAGTGAATATTTTCATGAGTTATTAGTCACAATCATTATAGCTACAGTTCTTCTTCAGTACCAACAATGGTATACAACCTCCCTCGTGGAAAATCAGAAATACTGTTCTACTGTATAGACCAGAGTATGTGATTGGAGTGGAGCTGAGGAATTTCAATCTGTGTGCACAGAAAAGAAACAAATATAAAATATAAGAAAAACATAAATAACAATAACTAAAATCAGCATTAAAATCAGAGTTCTGAGATTACATACTTTTGTCAGAATTATTTTTTTCTCAGAATACTGTTTTTTTTTTTTTATTTTATTATTATTATTTTTTTTCCAGGAAAAATGTGGCCTTAATCCTTTTTCATAAAATTCAAATTGGGTGTGAATGTGACTGATTTCCAGACAAACTGTCTTCAGCTGAAGTAGGAACACATGTACCACTTGCACCAGTTGTGGTCAGCCGTGTCTACAGAGACGTCATGTGGTGTACTGTAACATTTTGTCGTAAATGGTGTTGTCATCTTACATGCAGGAAAATAAGGGAAACTTTCTGCAGCAAACCACACCAGTGATAAAACGTACGTGAACTTCCTCTGGTGGTACTTGAAAGAAAAATCAGAAATACTGTTCTCCTGTATATATTAGGGCACGTGATCGGAGTTGAGCTGAGGAATTTCGATCGGAGCGCGTAGAAAATGAAACAAATAACAAAAAATAGAAGAAAAAATTAAATCACATCATTAGAATCACCTTATCTCTTGCTCCATCTTAGTCTAATTTCACTATATCAGTGTCTGAAGTATATGTGAGGAAGAGGAGGATGATGAGAGAGCAGGTTATCTTATTGGGAATAAATCTGCCTCCTGTGTAAAGTCTGTATCTGACTTATTTACACCACTGTATTTTAACGTTGGTGATAATGGTGTTACTTGGAGAGATCAGTGTTTTCTCAGGTGGTACTTGTTATAAAATGTTTGAGAACCACTGAAATAGACAATGAATCACATCTGGGGTTATGGACACTGTGTGCTTGACAGATAGTGCCTCGCTGCAGGTGTAGGTGGACAGGCAGTGGAAAAACTGCCAGTCAGGACTTTTCCAAATATGGTCTCATCTGGTTTCAGAAAATGCCAGCATGGTCTTGGCCAAAGTGTTGAAATTGAGATTCGAGTTAAGAGTTAAATGACTGTGTGACTACAGTGGACACAGAGGAAGAGGGAAATCAAAGCAAAACCCTCCTGATGATTTGATCTCACCACAGGTATAATGGCCGGCTCCAACCGCTCCGGGGACCTGCGTGATGCTCAGAAGTCAATCCCCATTGGCACCATCGCAGCCATTACCACCACGTCTACTGTGTGTATCCTTCAGTGCACCAAAGTCAGTTGAAAACAAAAAACTTGTCATTACACAAGTGAATTAGTCTGTTCCTTAACATTTTGTACCACAGACATGTCCTGTGTGGTGCTGTTTGGTGCCTGTATAGAAGGAGTGGTTCTAAGGGACAAGTAAGACTCACTGGAAATTTGAATTTAAATTTGTAAATTTAATGTGCAGCCTTGAGGTGTTTTTTATTAAACATTACTGTATACTTACATTCACCTGTATTTCAGATGATAATTAATTACGCCACAACTTCACCATATTATCAATACAAAATGCAGTATTGTCAATTAATTAATGATGACACAACATGGTATGTATGCTCAGAACAAGTTAGACTGTGTGCTGAATTGACTGTTGAACAAGTAGTTGCATATGTTTAAAGGTCACATAGAATGGTCTTTTTGAACCAAAAATCAAGATTACTTAGATAAATAATTTTTATGGTCAAAAACCTCATAGTCTCTTCAGATTAAGCCAGTTTATTGCTGCTCTCTGCCAGCCTCTGAACAGGCACTCTGTTTCTGAGCTAATGCCCGCCCCCAGAACACTGAGTCTCCTGTGATTGGCCAGCTACCAGCTGACTGACTGCTCCGCAGTGCTTCTTCTTTCTTTTCAGGGTTGAATGTTCACGTCCACAACCGGGAGTAGCTGCTGGGGGAGGGTTTGTTGCGTGGCAAATGTGCTAGTTACGCAACTAAACTTGACTTTTCAAAGCGAGAATTTCCACTCATTGCTAAATCGTGTGAATGGGACATTGCAGACATTTATTATAGTTACACTGGGCCTTATCTCTGAGAGAGCATGTTTTCTGTCTTCTTCCTCCTCAGATATGCATCACAATAATGGTGTGAGCTAAACTGGAGCGAGAGACAACATGACGCTACAGTCCTGCTGTGATTTATCACAGCTTATCTCCTTCTCTCTGCACAGGTTTGGTGAAGGGGTCAGTGGTAATCTGGTGATTGGGACGCTAGCATGGCCGTCTCCATGGGTCATTGTGTTTGGCTCCTTCTTTTCCACCTGTGGTGCTGGACTTCAGAGTCTGACAGGAGCTCCACGCCTCCTACAGGCCATTTCAAGGGACGGAATCATCCCATTTCTTAGAGTGAGTACACGTTAACGTATGTCATTTGTTGTATCGGTCAGGCTATATTGCTCGGCTGTTGTGTGGAGGTTTGCATAAAAAAACTTGTAGGTGATACAACTGTAACTATAAAAATGGTAGAGAATGTTGATATGTTTATAATTGGTCTCTATGAACATAAGAGCTTCACTCACCTTTAAAACATTTTTAAAACTCTGAATTATATATATATATATATAAAGTTTGATTGGATTTTGATAACATGTCATGTTGCTGCAGGTTTTTGGACATGGCAAAGCTAATGGGGAGCCCACGTGGGCTCTTTTGCTCACAGCCAGCATCTGTGAGATTGGCATCATCATTGCCTCCCTGGATTCAGTCGCACCCATACTCTCCATGTAAATATAATACTATATTTTAATACCTGTGCACATCAACTCTAGGTCCGAGCCTTCTGACGTAGCTGTCAGAGCCTCCTGTCTCTGTATTCCTGTTCATTTCTATGTCTTTCTCTCTGTTTATGTCTCCCTTTGTTTTCCTGCAGGTTCTTCCTGATGTGCTACTTGTTTGTCAACCTTGCTTGTGCACTGCAGACTTTGCTCCGGACGCCAAACTGGAGGCCACGCTTCAAGTTCTACCACTGGTGAGTTTGTGTGTGTGCTCTAAAGAGAACTTATCCATGTGTTAAATGCATTTCCTACCACATTGTAAAGTGGATTTTAACTAGTCTGTATATCACCACCTGTAGATTACTGTAACTGTAGCAGCAGCACATTACATGCAGTATAAAACATGTTGTTTACAGAATGTGGTCATTACTGGTCACTGTGTTCCACTCAGTGATATTTGGCCTCCTGTCTCCTGCAGGGCTCTGTCCTTCCTGGGCATGAGTTTGTGTCTGTCACTCATGTTCATCTGCTCCTGGTACTATGCCATAGTCGCCATGGGCATTGCTACCTGCATCTACAAATACATTGAGTTCTGTGGGTAAGTGATCATTTTGACAGCTTGTGACCACAAAATATATTGATTAGTTGCTGTTTGCATTTGATAGTTTTTGCTTGATTTGACTTCATTTAATCTTTTTTTTTTTTTAAATAAATACAGTACACCATATAGATATAGGGCCGGGTCATACTCACTGCATTTGGTGTCTGCAGAGAGTCACCTTACATTTCCATGTGTATGTTCTGTTTTTTATATTAAAATGAGGTTCAGTGTCAGTTCACTGTTCAAGGACATATTCCATTCCAAGTAGAAGTTTCTTGCCAGGAGTTTGCCATTTTTTGTGTTTATTTTTATACTTTGAACACTGAGTTGTGTGGGAACCGATGAACTACAAGCAAGTTTCCATAGTTCTGCATAAGTTTCCATAGTTATGCACAATTTCCATAGTTACACACAGGTTTCCATGTCACATGCATACAGTGCATACAATGAAACCAATATGGTGTGGTGTATCAGGGCTGAGAAGGAGTGGGGTGATGGGATTCGTGGCATCTCACTGAGCGCGGCTCGCTTTGCTCTCATGAGGCTGGAGGAGGGACCACCACACACCAAGAACTGGAGGTCAGTCAATGCCACACTTACTCTATATTTTTTGTTGTACTGACATTTACAGTAAGTGTTTTTCTTCTGTTAGCTACAACAAAAATTCAACTTAATCACCATTTCCAGCTAAACTTACAGTTAGACATCCAAAAGTGTAGTAAAAAAAAAGGCAACTGGACTTAGTTGAATTTCTTGAAGACGTTTCGCCTCTCATCCAAGAGGCTTCTTCAGTTCTGTTTGACTGGTGGTGAGTCTGGGACTTATAAACTCTGTCAGGTTCTTGGTCCATGGGGTGTGGTTTGGACAGGAAGGGGGTGTGAGTTGTTAACTAAAAGGTTAGATGAGTCGTTAAGTCGTCAAAGGGTCGTTGGATGTTGGCTTTTGTCTGATTTAGTTTCACCTGAGTACGTTAGTTATTGGCTGTTGTCTGGTTTAGTTTCACCTGAGTCATCAACTGTATTTGACTTTAGGTGTGAATGTGTATGAAACCTCCTGGGGAGGGAGTCCAGAACAGCACTGTAGGTGGCTGATAGCTGGTGTCTTAGACCACCTCCCCTGTTCAGGGTTGGTTTCTCCAGTTTGGCAAAGATGGCTTCTTTTACTCCTCTTTCAAACCATCTGTCCTCCCTGGCCAAAATCTGAACATTACTGTCATGGAAAGAATGTCCTGTCTGGTGTAGGTGTAGATAGACTGCTGAGTCTTGTCCTGAGTGGGTCTGTCTTCTGTGTTGGGCCATGCGTTTGTGGAGAGGTTGTTTTGTCTCTCCAATATACAAATCGTTGCAGTCCTCACTGCACTGAACAGCATATACCAAGTTGGTTTTCTTGTGGTGAGGTGTTTTGTCCTTGGGGTGAACCAGTTTCTCTCTGAGAGTGTTGTCCGGTTTGAAATGTATTGGAATGTCGTGTTTGTTGAAAATCCTCTTAAGTTTTTCGGACACGCCGGCAACGTAGGGGATAACAACATTCTTGCGGGAGAGCTCCTTTTTCTCTTTTGTTGTGTTTGTTTTTGATTTTGAGGTTTTTGTGAAGGCCCAGTTGGGATAGCCACAATTCCTGAGTGCATCCCGGATGTGTTCCTGTTCCTCATCTAACCTTTTAGTTAACAACTCGCACCCCCTTCCTGTCCAAACCACACCCCATGGACCAAGAACCTGACTGAGTTTATAAGTCCCAGACTCTCCACCAGTCAAACAGAACTGAAAAAGCCTCTTGGATGAGAGGCGAAACGTCTTCAAGAAATTCAACTAAGTCCAGTTGCCTTTTTTTACTACACTTTTGGATACCATGACCTGGATGACTGAGAATCTTCACATACAGTTAGACACATTTTGTTAGTGTCTTCTCACATTTGGAGCAGTGCTCATAGAGACTGTTGCATAACAAATCCACAAACAACTGTCCAGATTACTTTCTTATCTAATGTTCAAGTACAAATTTGTCTTTTACTACAAAGACATAATCTCTGCAGTCACATAATTATGCACATTAGGCACTGGTCTATTTTGATGCTGGTGTGGCCCTCACTCACACTTACATAAAAGCTGCAACTGTAAGGCAAATCGTTCCCATACCTTGTTGACGTCAAATTCAGTGACTTTTCAAGGACTTTACAGGACAAATTCCCTCTTATTCCATGACCAAATGTACTAACACAGCCTAAGATGGTAGGGAAACTTGTACTGTGAGAGCCATGTCGCTATGGAAACCTCTTTTAGAAATCTTGGAATTTGCACTTCTCAATGTTTGTTCTGCATTGGCCTAGTCTATGTACTTCAAGCAATGCAGTGCATGAAACGTAACAAACGTTACAATGTTGTTGTAAATAAGGGCACATCAACGGCGGGAGACATTTACCTAAATATCTACTGAACTTCTTCCTTGCACATTAAATGGCCCAAATTAAATGGCCCATGTCTAATTGAGGCTTTTTCAAAAGCTTTGAGTAAACATTACTCACAACTGCTGATCAGGGTCTAATGCTAGAGTTAACCAACAGCCGACCAACCAGCAAAACTGTGACCAACGGCTTGAATCAAGTGACACTCACATATTTTCAGAACTTACCAGATACTCCTACTTTCTAGCGGGGGTGTCAGCTCCGACCTCTTCACCTGCTCTTGCTTACTCAAGGTGTGCACATACACCAACGCCCACCTTTCCTGATAAAACGGAGGAACACTGGAAGATTCATAAATCTTCATAATAAATAAATTATATCAAATGTTAATAGTTGTCTCTGTGACGTGTCCAGGTTGTACCCTGTTTCTGAGTCAGTGTCAGCTGTGAATTAACAATTATATAGGGGAGAAATATGATACCATTTTGAGTACTTTGAGCCTGTTTTGATGAAGAACTAAAATTGTTACTGGCTCATTTCACTCCCCTGTTATTTGTTATTTTTTTGTCAGGCCTCAGATTCTGGTCCTGGTGAGTGTGGATGCCGAGCAGAATGTAGAGCAGCCTCGTCTGCTGTCTCTGACTAATCAGCTGAAAGCAGGAAAAGGCCTGACCATTGTTGGTACCACAGTTCAAGGTACCTTCCTGGACAACTACACTGAAGCACAGAGGGCAGACCAGGTCAGTACAGTACAGTATAGCCTGTTTCTACTTTCTGACCATGCATTCATTGTTACTATAGTTACCACTGATGTGATTAGTCACTAGCAGCTCAATGTGTCTCTGCAGTCTTTGCGTAAGTCGATGGAGACAGAGAAGGTGAAGGGTTTCTCACAGGTGGTCATCTCCTCCAATCTGCGAGACGGGACGTCCCACCTGATCCAGGTTGGAGGACTGGGTGGTCTGAAGCACAACACCGTGATGGTCAGCTGGCCACAAAACTGGAAACAGCCTGAGCATCACCAGCAATTCAGGAACTTTATTGGTACGTGTTTGTCAATGAGTGAAAAGTTTTGATTTATTTAGCAAGTTAAGTCACCGATTCATAGAAGAAGAAGAAATCCATGAATTTAAACCTAGAAAAGTATTTGTTTTTATGTTATATCTATGGCATTGCCAGCCTGAGCCACTTACTAAGGTCTTACTGGAAACATGAAAAGGGGACACAAAGAAAAATGATTGATTTTAGCCACTTAACTGAAGGCTCACTTAATACAAATCTATGCCTGCTTAAGTTTATGATAGTCCTAATACTCCTCATACCAAAGTCCACTGAGAAAATCAACAAGTTTACATCACAGCACACAGGAGTTATTGATCCGCTGCTGCCTCCATCACTAAGTTCAAATGTATTACTTTGTGACTTAAATGTTTGAAATTCTTTGTTCAGAGTTACCCACGTAACACAAACGTACCAAAGGAGGCAGCTGTGGACCAGCAGCTTCTGTTTCAACACATGCTAAAAAAGCCGATGCTTTCTATGGACTTTGGTGCAGGAGACTAAGCAGTATACAAACGTCAGTTTCCAGCCAGAAAAGGTTGTCTAACGACGAGAAAAAGCATTAAGTATATTTCTAAGATTTTTTAGACTTAAACAAGTACAGATTTTAACTGTTAAATAGCATCATCGTCGAAATTATGTGTTTAATGATCTCTCCATTCTGCCTACATATTTTATAACAAATAATTTTGTCCTGTGCTTTTGCAGAGGTGGTTAGAGAGACAACTGTTGCCAGTCTGGCCTTGTTGGTCCCGAAGAATATCTCCAGCTACCCTTCCAACGGAGAGCGCTTCACTGAAGGCCACATAGATGTGTGGTGGATTGTGCACGACGGAGGCATGTTGATGCTTCTGCCCTTCCTGCTCCGCCAACATAAGGTGGGAAACAACTGAGAAAATGATGTGATTTTGATTATGGAAACTCTTTGCAGTGAATGAGCACATGCTGAGAAAGACACGTGCAGTGGTCACATTGAGAACACATCGTTCATTATCAGTAAGTGTTCTCGTTTTGTCTCAAAGGTGTGGAGGAAGTGCAAGATACGTATTTTCACCGTAGCTCAGATAGATGATAACAGCATCCAGATGAAAAAAGACCTCATCACCTTCCTCTATCACCTGCGCATCAATGCTGAGGTGGAAGTGGTGGAGATGGTGAGAAATTTGACACCGACAGACACTGACACTCTTCACAAACACCTGCTCCAAGCAACGGAGCTAAATCTAAATGCGGTAATATTGACTTTTATCTGTAGAACGTGGCTTGTTAAATCTAAATTGCTTTACAGTACTATGTTTTTGGTTTTTAAGCTTGACGGCGACATCTCAGCCTACACGTATGAGAAGACACTAATAATGGAGCAACGATCACAGATCCTCAAGCAAATGCATCTGACGAAGAATGAGATGGAGAGAGAGGTCAGCTGTATTTACTGGAGCTATAAATACAATTATTTAATACACTTAACAAAAATATGTACTTTATGTATATGAGGTTTAGCAAAAAAATAAAAGAACATTAAATTTCCCATACAGGGTAATGTTTAAACATCAATATTAATGCCTATTACCACAGTTTAATATGATCATTAGCTCCCGGTTCATTTTCCAGTTAGTTTTAAAATTTTACTCCTTGCTTTTAAAGCCATTAGCGGCCTCACTCCACCTTATTTAGCATAAATTTTAACGGTATGTGAAAATGACAGGGTTTTACACTCATCAGGTCAGCAGCTACTGTCTGATCCCAGGTCAAGATACAAACATTGGACCGACTGTTAAAACATATTTATGTAGAACGGCTTTCAAAATACAGTAGCCAGTGACATTTTCCTTCTGTTTTTAATTGTACATTTTCTAATTTTATTGGTTTCCTTACTGTTTTATTGTGTATTTTACTCCTGCTAAATTATTCAGTGTTTTTTTTATTCTTTTTCTTTAAAGTGAAACACTTTGAGTATCTTGCAGATATTGTAAAGTGCTAAATAAATAAACACTGATTGATTGATTGATTGATTGAATTAAATACCCAAATTCTGCAGACAACAAGGAGAGCCATAGAGCAAGGACACGTCAGAAATACTGTTTTTTCTTACATATGTCAGACAGATAAATGTGAATTTTTTTTATTTTTTTTTTGTAGAAATTGTTTTATTCCATACTCTTAATTCAGCTTGTTTGGGGTTCAGGCCTTTTTGTGACCTGGTATAAATGTGCAGACACAAGCTCTTTTGGTTCTTTGTAGTCAGGTGGCTTTGCACCTTCAGTAACAAAAGTTGATTTGTGCATGATTTCCTGTCTTCAAAAAAAGTTAGTTAACACACACATCATTATCACTCTGTCTCAGCTGCAAACGTCAACTCTGAAGCAGGATATTAGTTCATAATAAGGTGTTTTGTCTGGACTTGTTTGCACAGATCTGAAGGGAAAATAAATTCTTTAGGGAAATTATAAAATAAAACATTTCCGTCACTTCATTTCTTTTTATATATAACTACAGATACAGAGCATCACTGATTCATCCCGTGGGTCCATTCGCCGTAAAAACCCGCCTATTTTACGTGTCCAGCACAGTCCTGAGGAGGGAACGAGTGTGGCAGAAAAAACCGAGGACGAGGTAAAATTTCAGTACAAAAATAACGAGAAAGGGTAGAACATTATTTGAAAGCATTTAATCAAATCAAAGGGATTTACAGTATGTTTATTTCAAAGGTTTTTTTAATGTTTTGATGGACAGGAACACATTTTTACTTTGTCATTTAATTTTTTTTTTTATTTTGGTTTTATTACTGTGGCCATAGTTAAATTCTCCCTTTGTGTTGAATTGAAACATGCCAAATGCAAAACATAAGCATGAGCATTTCAGACAAAACACATGACTAAAAACAATAGTCCAGACGGCCTGCTGAAGTACATCAGAATAATGAAGAATGATGATTTAGAATGTCTCGTGCTTGTTGGTTCCAGATGGGCTGGTATAAGTCTTTAAGAAACTGCTAATCTACTCGGATTTTAGGGTTTAAAGTGACTGGTCCAAAAAAGAGAATATCCTTGATGCATTAGGTCTGGTGGAGACTGAGCAGACTGGTTTAAAGTCAACTCATACTTAATGCCTTCCATCTATGTGAAGAATTGTTTTCCCTTTACATGGTTCCATTCATTCTTAAACAAGAGTCTGTGTCAGTCCAGCGTTCCTCGCACAAGTACTCAGCTCTAATGTTCCATTTAAGAAACAGTGATTTCCCAGCTCAGTTAAACAAATGTGGATTTCCTCATACAGTACAACCACAGGCAGGTTTCCATGGTTACCATCTTCTTTGTTGTCCCTTTTGACCAAAAGAAGAGCCCACCACCAACTGGGCTGGAAAGTGCTATACTACAGCGAGTATGTGCTTTTACTATGTATGTTCCTGGACAGAAACTTTCTTATTTTTCTTTGTATGTTGTGAAAATAACAACACAACAATTACAGCAACTTTTTTTCACATGATTGCTGCTCAGTGATTTCCCAATGGAAACTGGCTTCCTGAGTTTCACCTTTACTGATACTTTGTCTCTTTCCTCTCTTTCATCATGTTGTCACACTGTCATGTTATGTCCCTCTCGCTCAGTCTGTGGCTATCTCCAACTCAAAACAGGTACAGCTGATCCACAGTAAGAGCGTCTCTGCGCCGACCAGCCCCGCAAGTCCCGCGTCCCCCGCCACATGGACCAACAACAAGGGGAAGAACCTTTTAGCAGTGAGCCCAGAGTCAGGCAAAGACCTCTTCAACATGAAGCCGTGAGTGACCCTGCTGCACAACAAGCAAACATGACACATGACTTTCATATCAGGACATGGGTCAGTGACCGCTTGTTCTGAGGTCCGAAGTGATGTTTCTCGAAAGAAAGAAAGAAAGAAAGAAAGAAAGAAAGAAAGAAAGAAAGAAAGAAAGAAAGAAAGAAAGAAAGAATGTGAACCCAGACCACTGACTCTGATCCTGGTTTTCTCACTCATCCTGAGTGATTTACACAGCTACAGGTCTGAACATTCCCGTTCCGTCCTGAATGTGTCCATAGATCCAGTCACTAAAACCATATGTGGATATATGTGACCACATTCCTGAACATGCATGAACGTAATCCATGTTCACGATGGATTTGGAACTGTCAGCCCATGGCAAAGAGGAAAGGCATTGGGGCTCTTAACCAAAAGGATGCTGGTTCAATCCCGGCAAGGCATCCAATCCCCCATTGCTCCCCGTGCACAGATAAGCACTGCCCTCTGCTCCTGCACCCAGCTTGTGTATGTTTGCTACTAGTGTGTAATAAGGATAAATGCAATATCACTCATGGGTGTGTGTGTGCAAAAAAAATAATAATTCAAATTCACTTTTCTTTTTCCCAGTTGTTAAATGTAAATATTATTTAATGTTACATCAGTGTGAGTAGAGATTCCCTTGGGCTTCTTCCAGCTCTTCTTTCTCTCTTTCTCCCCGTGGTGAGGGAGGCCAGATCCAATAACATGAGACGTTCACGTTCAGGATATATTTAAAGTCATACTTAACTGCATGTATGTGATCAGATCACTGAGAATACCACACAAACTACATTTAATCCACTTATTATCGTTATTATTTCCCTCCAAACATGCTTCAGGGAATGGGAAAACCTGTGAGTATTAACACTAAAGCAAGTTGAAATGAGAAGCCACGAGTTCCAGTGTGACATGATGTTTCTTGCATCAGGAACCAATGTGATTTGAGGCGCATGCACACAGCGGTGCGGCTAAATGAGGTCATCACGAAGAAGTCCAAGGAGGCCAAACTTGTCCTGCTCAACATGCCTGGGCCTCCAAAGAACCGTGTTGGCAACGAAAATTGTATCCTTCTTCATCACAGTTTTCATTTCTACTCGTGTCCTCAGACCAGCTCACTTTGTCCCTCGAGAAGAGGACGCGTTAAAAGGGGTTGGTAAGATATCACTGACTTCAGGTCCAGTGTGTAACATTTAGTATGGTTTATTGGCTGGAATTGAATATACTTCCTACAGCTATGTTTGTTTAAGTATAATCACTTTAAAATAAAAACTTTTTGGTTTTTGTAGCCTTAAAATAAAACTGTTAATTAGGCAAGAGCCTTGCTTTACAGAAGCTGCAGAAGAGCAACGTCCTGTCACTTATTCTTACATACTGGCTTCTACGCAAGCTGGTTATTGATACAACCACAGTTCACGCAAACCTGAACTGTCCCTTTAAAACCAAGGTCAAACAAATCCGTTTGGATTATTTGCAGTCTCGGGTTGCTTGAGTTCACCTGTGCTGCTCTGTGAGGGCATGTCACGCCAGAAACATACAAACATAGTGTAGATTCCTTCACTGCGATCGTCCTGCAGACATGGAGTTCCTTGAGGTGCTCACAGAAGGTCTCAATCGGATCCTGTTAGTGCGTGGAGGTGGACGTGAGGTCATCACCATCTACTCCTGAAGGGCTTTCAGATTATGATATCCGAGGCCTACATAGACTCTGCCCTCTCCTCCCTCTGATTTGTTCCAGGAAAGTCCTTGTCCACCGCGTGTCGTGCTCGTTGTTTACGGCTGACATGAATTCAGCTGTGTTTGTTACCCTCTGTCAGCACACAGACAAGAATTTATGCAACTTATGCATTTATGTTCTCCGTTCTCAGCTTGTCAGGTGAAAATGAAAACTAATGTCATAGGAGAAACAAAAAAAACGAAACATCAGAAAATTTCTGACATTATTGTTTTCTCCTCTTCTCCTGTTCCTCTCATTTAAAAAGATATATATATATAGAGAGAGAGAGAGAGAGAATTTTTCTATTATTATTATTAAAGTATTAGTATTATTTATGTATTTATTCATCTAATCATGTTCCTGGTCTTTCTTTTTTTAATTCCTTTGATTTGGGAAAAATCTGTAGGTTCTGTGCAGAAAAAAAGTATTTTACATAGAGTAATATTTATCTGTATCATTAGATTTGTTCAAGTAAGGCAATTGTCTTAAATTAGATGTGAAGTAATTTTATGCACATGGTTAATGATAATAAATTGGGCAATTGTGGGGGAAAAACTCAGATGAGAATCTTCCTTGGCTCATAAGAAATGTTCACAGTAATTATGAATTAATGGAAGCATTAAAGGACTGTTGTGTGGGATTTAGTGCGGTGAAACTATCAGTAGAATTTTTTGTTTAGTTTAAAAACACCTCGCTCATCTTCTACTGCTTTATCCTCCACATGAGGGTCGCGGGGGGCTCTGGTGCCTAATCCCAGCTGACATGTGGGGAAAGGTGAGGTAAACCTTGAACATGTCGCCACGTAGAGACAGACAACCATCCACTCTCACATTCACACCACAGTTGCAATTTAGAGTGTCCATTTGGTCAAAACCCCAAATTTGAATGTTTTTGGACTGTGGGAGGAAACCGTAAAACATGAAGAAAACCCATGTAAACACAGGAAGAACATGTAAACTCCATGCAGAAAGGCCCGTGTTCTGGTTTGCGGTTCTTTTTGCTGCAAAGGCAAAAGTGCAAACTATGACTCCAACTGTGTGGCCCCTTTAAAAACACCTAAAAAAATTCTATATCTACAGTACATTTGGTGTGGGTTCTCTTCTATGAAGTCTATCAAGTTGTGTCAACATTTTTGTATGGTAGCCCAGACAGATCAAACACTGTCTGTAAGGAAAGCTTTTTGTGTGTTTATGGTCCCAAGAGGCCGACAGTATAGATGTGGAGCACGAGGAATCGTGTATTCACCTGGTTGCAGTATGCATGTCAGCCGCTAGAAGCCACTAAATCCTAAATCCGCATTTTCACCGAGTAGTAAAAATAGCTCACCACAGTGCAGTTTAAACTTAAAACCCTAATTGGCTTGCATTTCCAAATTAAATGAGGAAGAAGCGCTGTGATATGTACCGCACCAATATCGCACGATGCCTAGTGGAAAAGAGGCTTAAATCCTACTCACTTTTGGGAAGTGTACATCATCAGGAAGATTAATTCTTGGATTAACTGCATTTGACTGTAGTGGCTTACGTCCAATGTTACACCATCTGTGAAAAAATGTGCAACTTACAGCTTAATAGAAAGAGTCGAGTCACTGATTCTTGTTATAATGAGAGAGATTTATCTCTTTATGTATCTGTCAACGTCACTCGTTTGTAGACAGAATGGACCTGAAGAAATACTGCAGTATGTGCATTGTATATTCATACTCTGAGTATGAATTACCTCCAGTGTTGTGTTATCATTTACCCATGTTCTCTGTTTTTGCCGTGTCATGTTCTTGTTTGTTTGTTTTCTTTTTGTTTAAAAATTTAAAAAAATAATTCTTTACCAAATATTATGTGACAATATATAATTCCAGCATGTTTTTTTTCATGATAAATATGTATAAATATCACTGGGTAGAAATCACTTCATTAAAAGGGAATTGTATATGTGAAGTTAAAAAATCATGTTATTCAAGGGATCCCTAATATTTAATGGAGGAACAAGAGAGAAAATTGATTTATTTTATGTTTGCAAAACAAAACACACATACAAGTTGTCAGAGTGACTTTGTTTTATATGTCAGATGTATGCCGTAATTTCATCTTAGATCATTTAATGTTTAATGATAGAATTTTAGATTAAAATATTTTCATATTATATTTATTTTAATCATTTTGGGGGGGAAAAAAGATTGTATTTTATGCATGAAAAGTGCTCAGGATTAAAGAAATTATTTCATTTTTCATTCATGCTCTGAGTTCAGTTTTCATAATAATAAATGTGCAGCTGTATAGGCGACACACAGCATAACATAAACACTGGACACAATAAGGGAAGATAGTTAAGGGTTAAATAGATCCACCGCTGTATTATATAAACATAAGAATCTTATCAGTCAAGTTCCAAACGTCCCAAATGTTAAACTATTAATGTGAAAATGTTCATTATTGTCATTTGCTGCAACCGTGATACACACCATGTAATGGTATTTGCTGTAAATTTGACAGAAGCAGACATCAGCAGAAAATGCAGATGTACAGAATAAGAAGGTTTAGATTATTTTAGATTACTGAATCAGATTATCCTGTAGCGTACCTTTCTCTCATTTGTGTTTGCTTGTGGTATACAGTGGATATTTTTAGGTTTGAGCATTAGTTCAGGCACATGTGCTGCTGTTTTGTTACAGACACGCTTGTTTATGATCAGCAGAAGTCACATCACTCTACATTATCTTGAACAGATATATGATATTCATGTGGAAACAAAGTCATGGTGGAAGTTTGAATAAATGTAACATAGTATATCTGACTTTATTATTTCATTTTATCACTCTCTCTCCCTCTCCCTGACTTATTATTGCTGGGGAGTTTATTTATTTTATTTATTTCCTTTTTTTCCCCCCCATTAATTTCTCACAAAAATAAAATCATTAGCTTTTAGCAGTGCCAGGTTTTACATTCTCATCACCCTGCATATTTGTGTACATGTTTTTAAAAGTCATGACATACACAGAACCCCACCTATACCATTTATGTTCTTCATGTTTCCCTTATAATTCTGAAAAATGTGAATGTGTGTGTCAATGCCACAATTTTTATTGATATGAAATAGTTTATCTTTTAAATAGTGAGGCTTGTTCTATGTCCTACCATATACAGTTGTGTACAAAGAATGAAGAAGAAACCGTTTAATATGTTGGCGCAAAATGCAATAATTTAAAGACATTCTAATACAACAAAGGTGTGTTTTCTTTTTCTTTACAGGTTCATTGGTAACAATTTAAATTTCGTCACGTTTTCTCAAAACTTGTTTAAGTTGAAACAATATTTCTAAGAAAGTCCATGAGAAAATTGATTCCAATTATAGAGTGAAACGATGAAAGTAATAGTTCCTATGATTATTAAAGCTGCTGTCACCAGCTATTTTTATTTAAATTTGCTCTATATTCTGACAGGTATCTTGGTCGGTGACATGGGTCTCTTCTGCTCTGACAGTAAAACAAATAATTTTATCCATCAATCCTCACTGCTCATAAGGTAAAACTTACAGTTTACACTACATGATGTTTTTGGTAATCTATCTCTGCCTGATCATAAAGGTCCACTTTGTAACATTTGGGAGGGGTTTATTGGCAGAAATAGAATTTTCTACTATTTAAAATAGAATTGGTTTAGTTTTTATAGCCAAGAATAAGGCTCATATATGTACTTAAGCCACGGCTGCGTTTCTTCAGCAGCTTTTCACATTTTGCTGCAAAAGATGAGTACTCAAACAATGAAGTATCCTTTTCTGCTTGCAAAGGCCTTCATCTTATGATGCAGTCTGCAGTCTCACCATTAGGTGTCACTAATTCTTATACATTGGCTTTTTAAATGTAAATGCAAATACAATTTCATTGCACATTACTTCAGATGGTTAGAGGGCGTCAGCATACACCAGCTGATGAAATAAGCTACAAATATTTAAACAGCTGCAAAATGTTTCAGACAGAGATTTTTCTGGACAACACATGGTGGAATGCACTGATAGTGAAATTGAACCTGAACCCTATTTTACTGATTGTGGTATTTCAGTGGCATTATGTCACAACAGATTGATTTTAAAGGTCTGTTTGTTGCTCAATCAAGTTTCTTTCTGAAAAAAAAAATGCCATTTGTTGTGTTTAAAATAAGTAATCCAGAAAAGCTGCTGATGCATCAGAATTGGCGCATGTCTTGGTAATCAAAGTCCACACAGATATAATCTGTGCTGCAAAACAATTCACTGTCATTTGCTCAGAATGGAGACAAAGTCAGCCAGCCTTCGTGTGAGGTTACCTGTGTTTTTGTTGATTTTAGAGGCTGTTATCGTTGCCTTGTACGCCGTCTTTGTCACCTACGATGAGCACGCTGATGCCAGACGCCAGAACAACCACACTAACGCTATGGACAACGCTGTGTACAAGGACTACCCTTTCTTTACTGACATACAGGTCATGATATTCCTCGGCTTTGGGTGCCTGTTGGCATTTTTCCGACTGTACGGCTTTAGTGGGATGGTCTTTAACTTCCTCACAGCTACGTTTTCCATCCAGTGGGCGATTCTGGTGCAGGGCTACTTCCAGTTCAGCCATGATGGTAAGATACACCTGGGGGTGAACAACCTCATAAATGCAGAGTTTGCCTGTGCTGTGGTGTTGATATCTTGCGGGGCAGTGCTGGGGAAGACCAGTCCATTGCAGCTGCTGGTCATGGCTCTGATGGAAGTGCCGGTGTTTGCGGCCACAGAATGGGCCGTTCTAAAATATCTGAGGATTAACGATGCAGGGGGATCTATTCTCATTCACCTTTTTGCCTGTTACTTTGGGTTGGGTGTCACCTTTGTGCTGTACAGGCCTCAGTTAAATGATGGCCATGCAAAGGAAACCACCAGCTATCAATCTGACATTCTGTCTGTGATGGGGACCTTGTTCCTCTGG
Source organism: Brachirus orientalis (assembly GCA_016785285.1). Classification (NCBI taxonomy): domain Eukaryota; kingdom Metazoa; phylum Chordata; class Actinopteri; order Pleuronectiformes; family Soleidae; genus Brachirus; species Brachirus orientalis. The sequence goes on from JAFBJR010000570.1 coordinate 2,331,959, forward strand.
GTGTTCTGGCCTTCCTTTAACTCAGCACTGGCCCTGAAAGGTGACGACCAGCACAGAGCCATCCTCCATACCTTCATTGGCCTCAGCGCCTCCACGCTCACTGCCTTTGCTCTCTCTGCGATGCTCAATAAAAGCGGAAGGCTTACCATGGCTGATATTCAAAACGTCACTCTGGCTGGAGGTGTGACAGTCGGGGCGTCTGTGGATATGATGATTTCGCCTGCCGCTGCGTATGCTCTGGGTATACTGGGCTGCACTGCATGCATGCTGGGCTACAAGTACTTGAGCCCTTTCTTGGCGCGGCGCTTCAGGATCCAGGATCAATGTGGAATACATAACTTGCATGGTCTAACTGGACTTATATCCTGTGCTGCAGGGATATGTGCCATACTGGTGGCTAGTGAGGAGGTTTATGGCCCCAGTTTTTATGAAATCTTTACACATCAAGCTCCAATCGAAGGAGATCCCAAACTGCAGCAACTACAGGTGTTGATTCCCGGTTTACAGCCTGGTCTGGGGAGGACTGCCCAGGAACAGGCTCTCTTCCAGGTCGCAGCTGTGTTCTCCACCATAGGAGTGTCAGCACTAGGTGGCATCCTCACCGGCTTCATCTTAAAACTGCCTTACCTTGCGCCACCGTCTTATGATTTCTGTTTCGACGATAAGCTGTTTTTTGATGTTCCTCCTGACTATGATGCGCCTCTCAAACTCAATGACATCACTGCAACTGAGGATGCTACTGATTGACATGCAACTGCTTAGTGTTGTCAGTGACTCTGACTGAAAAGGGATGTGTTCAAATTTGTCTTTATAAGTAATAAAATGAATGATCCCCTAACAGTGGATTATAGAATAGTGACTAATAATTAAAGGCAGAGTAAGGAGGACTGTTGGCGGGATTTATCAATTATTACATAATAACTTTTCAGCACATCAATCAAATGATCTGATGGATGGAGTGATGGACCTCTGCACTTTGTCTGGGCTATGCTTACAACCCTGTGACATTTATGACAGGAGACTTTGACCAGTCACAGGGCAGATTAGAGTGGGTGGATTAGAGTGTGGCTCAGGCTGCATTTTTCTGTCAAATCTGACCGAGCCCGAGAGAATACTGACTCAAACCAAACTGAACCTGACACAATTATGGGGCTTTCACATTTCTAGCACTATTTGGCTCGACTCGACTCAACTTAGCTCAGTTTATTTTGCTTTTCCATTACTGACAGTACCTAGTACCTGGTGCTTTTTTTAGTACCTGCTCTGAGGAGGTTCCAAGCGAGCTGAGCTGGTACTAAAATGTGACGTCAACAGACTGCCAGCCCCTGATTGGTCAGAGAGTGTCGTCACTTGAAGAGACATAAGCACGACGTCCGACACAAGGATGGAACTTGCCATTTTTTAAAAAACGGGCAAGAGCTTTACAGCGAGCATACATGTCTTCTGTTTGCAAAAACTACACCGTGGTCCTTTGATGAGATGCAGATGTTCCTGTGTTTGGTAGCTGACAAGAGGATTCATTGTATTTGTGTCACACAGCAGCTTTGCGCAGCCGCGCTATGACGACCCTGCCCATGTTGAGCATATACTATGAAGTAATGGAAAACGATGTGCCTGAAACTAAACCAAGCAGAGTCAAGTCAAGTAGAGCCAAGTAGTGCTAGAATTGTGTTATGGAAAAGCGCCTGACTGTCACACAGATGGTTGTAGCCTTTACTTATGTTTACGTCAAACAACAAGGTGATTGTTACATTCAAGAGGCAGCAACTAATACCTACATAAACCAAAGCATATGCACAGATAAACGATCAGTTCCTCTTTATTCACTCTTGTTGAACCATAACCACTGATAAATTGTTACATAATCTCACCGCTGTGGTTTACATTGTGTTGTGGAGAAAAAGTAAAGCATCCACTTGAATGCCTTCAAATAGCCTGTGTGTTGCATTCAGTGTACTGTCGTAAATAGTAAACCTGGTTCGAAACACAAACACTCGGTCAATCACTTATTAGTTTCTACTTAATATCACTTGTTATTACTCATTAAAAAATACATCTCTTTATTAAGGGTTTACAATATTCAACAAATTTCAATAAATGAAATTTTGAATTCACCCACTAAAAGAACTTGAAATGACCATGACCATGTCAGCTGATGTGACTGAACCCGACCCAAACTTGACAATCATTTCTGGATTTTTGTCCAAACTAGCAGTTGAAATCGCCAGAGACAACACGATTCTGTATTATCATGATATTTAAGTCACAATGAGATATCATCACTCACTCTCACTCATTTTCTACCGCTTTATCCTCCACTGATGGTCGCGGGGGGCACTGGTGCCTAACTCCAGCTGACATAGGCAGTCCATCACAGAGAGACAGACAACCATTCACTCTCACATTCACACCTACGGGCAATTTAGAGTGTCCAATTGGCCTAATCCCCAAATCTGCATGTTTGTGGACTGTGGGAGGAGGCCGGAGTACCCGGTGAGAACCCACGCACACACGGGGAGAACATGCAAACTCCATGCAGAAGGCCCCATTACACCAACTGTGTGGCCCCTGAGATATTATCACAATACTCCAAAATACTGAATATATTGTGATATGCTCCTAAACAGCTCTAGTAAGAGTTGGCATTTGGTACCATCTAGTGGACTGAAACGTTTAAAGTTTATATGTAACATCAGTTAAAAAATTAGATGCTCAGGATATCAATACTTTGTGTCTGATATAATATCACCACACAGAATATTGCGATATTTCACTGTATTGAAGTCGAGTCTCCTTAATGTAAATTACTACATTTTAAGGTGAAGACATATTTTAAAGGTAGGCTGAGGTTAGGGCACTAGTAATTATGGTTAAGGTTAATGAAAGGAAATGAATGTAGGTCAATGCAATGTCCTCTGAAGTCATGGAAACCAGACTCTGTGTGTGCTTCTCTCAAATACTGGTTTCTTTCAAATTAAAAATAAATGTTGTGCTCTGTTTAAATTGTTCATTGTGCATTCATCAATCAAATCATCCCTTCACTCTAGTTGAAAATGTAAAGAAAAAGCATCACATAAAATCTTCACCAGATAGATAGATAGATAGATAGATAGATAGATAGATAGATAGATAGATAGATAGATAGATAGATAGATAATGTTTACTAATGTAACCTAAAATGAACATAAAAGCTTTGTGTATCCTTGTTCATTCATTAACTGATCTGTTATTACCCTATACTTGGTTATTTAAAGTTTAAAAAAAAAAAAAAAAAAAAAAAACAAGCTTGTCCATTTTTTTAACTGATCTGTTATTACCCTATACTTGGTTATTTAAAGTTTAAAAAAAAAAAAAAAAAAAAAAAACAAGCTTGTCCATTTTTAAGAACTTACTATTATTGTTGAATTATTTGAAGTATTAATCCTATTCAGTTTCAATGTGTGATAAGTAGCAACTAAATTCATCAATTAATTAGAATAATCCTGAAATTATTAAATATTTAAAGGAACAAATCAGTTAGTTGGCAGAGCATTTGACTATTTTATTATTAATAATAAAGTAGTGAAGGAAAAATCTGTAAAGTCTGACTGACCTTAATAAAGGGTGATTAAGTCAAGTGTTTATTAATGCTGTTTAATATTATGTTTCACTTTGTCTGCTCTAAGTGATCAAAGACTCAGGCTGTTTACTCTGGTACCGTTTTAATCTGAAAACATATACAGATCAAAGTAATTTAATCTCGTTCGTAGAATCAGCGCGACACTCGAACAGAATGAAAATAGACAGAAAAAGTTATTGATAGCAAAGTTTAAAAATACGCAAAATACATTAAAAGTGGTAGATGATTAAAACCAGAACGAGGCGGTATTGCAAAATTACCAATGTTAGCTGCCACAAAAACAGAACTGGCCGCTAGGGGGAAGTAACGCAACACAAAATACCACAGCTGCAGTAAAAAGTTCACAGAAGAAGAAGGTCGACCGTGCGAGAAGGAAAGAAGGAAGAGGAACATTTTGATACTAGGCCGCGACCCGCTGCCCCGGGAAAGGTTACATAACTTCGGTGATTTTTTTTTTAATCCTAGGATTGTTCGATCTTCTGAAGCGAAGACGCTGAGAAGAATCTCTGCTGCACGTTCTTGGTGGCATTTTGACTTGGAAACGTGATTTCACCCATTTCACACGGTAACTACGATGTTTGCTAATGGTGCTAGCGCGTTGCCGCCATATTGGCTCTTAGCTGTTAATTTAGCGCCCGCTAAGTTGACGCTATTATTTTGGTAAACGCAATGTTTGTTACATTAATTGTGCTTTCGTTTAGACGTGTGTTGGTTTTTATATTATGAGTTGAGTCCAGTGCGGAAGTTGTTGAATATGACGGATCAATGCGCTAAGCTAATAGTTAAAATGACCGTACGGCTAATTAGCATTTAGCTGAGCGTCGAGTGCAACGCGTGTTTACCGTTTTTATACCGCCCGTCATTAACGCGGTGGACTTTAACTCCGGTTTAATTGATGTACTTACATTTTTATACAACTCTAGGTGAATTTTGTTACACTCTGAGGGGAATTTAAACCACATTGTTTTTCCAAGGAAGTATTCACGTGTTTCATGTGATTTGAACGACGACAATGTAATCCATGTTTAGAATACCAACCTTATTTGTTCAGCAAGTAACAAGTGAAGCTAAAAAATATGATGTGTTATTTAAACGTCTAGTGGAAGCACATTTTTCGCTTTATCTGCGTCAGATATTTGCGCTACAAATATCTACCAGGGTGTATCTGGGAAACTAAAATTAGAAGTGGAGACCTTTTCCGGGTATTGTGTAAAACGAATCATGAATTGATACATTATTAACAAAAAACGGGTGCAACTATGTTCGAATGACAATAACATCGCTGAAAATAAACTGACGATACAATAATAATACAATAATTATGTCGGTAACAAAGCTTAGAGCTGCTGAGGTTCACCCATGCGTGGTGAGTGAGATGTACTCTGATCACCGTGAGGCTCTGTAACTTAAGCTTTTGTCTCTTAGAAAAGAGCTAATGATGGCGTTTGACTTAAGTACATGACTTGATTTGATCTCGTACTTCGGCTCCAGCGTGTCTACTAACTCTCGGATTCTCTTTGTTGTTCACTACAGTAAATGGCTGCATGGCTATACATTAACACATAATCTGATCTAACCTGTGTTTTAATTTGTATTTAGATAACCATTTATTGCTTGTAGAAATTCTTCTGAATGGCTTTGCAGTCAACACTCTTGTTTCATCCATTAGGTTAAAACCTTTTATGTTTTATTTATTCCTGGCCACTTCTTTACCCTGAAATAGTCTTGTCAAGCCTTTTAGTATAATTTCATACCTCTAGGGATGTGTCTGCATTCTAGTTTGAGAAATGTAAATAATGAGTTCATTTGCAGGTTTGTCTAAGTGTCTGGTAGGGCAAGACATTGTATTCAAGCAGCCCATTTGTATTTTTATATAAATACAACTTGATGTAAATTTATTAGCAACAGAGTTGCTAGTTGTCTTTATTTAAAGAAGGCATATGCCAGTTGCATAAGTAATCATTGTTGCTTCCTTTTTACAGGGTCATCATGGCTGATGATTTTGATGTTGAGGCCATGCTGGAGGCTCCATACAGAAAGGTGGGTTCAGCATTACAGAGACGAGGCCTGTTTCACTGTTATGCTTTACTCTTGAGTCCTTAATATTTGCTACTGTGTCAAAGTACTTGAATGTTGTGTGGTGTGTGATTGAGTTTTTAAAACACAATACAGAATTATAAATAAATCCACATCTATCTCTCTTTATAGACTTCCCTAATGATATCTCACCTCTACTCCCATGAATTCATCTTTGATTCCACTGTGAACTGTGAAAAAAAGGAAGGTAGTTATTGTGCATATACTGATGTACTGTGGTTCACCTTAGGACTAAAAGAGATTCAACCTAGAACATCCAGTCCCTATTCGGTTGCAAAAAGGTGAATGCCAGTGGTTGATAAGCCCATCCTGTCCAGCAAAGGAGGCGGTATTCAAATTTACAATGTGAAATGATTTTTTTTTTTTTTACTGTTTGTTAATGTCTAATTATTTACAGGTTTAAAATGTTGTTCAAAAATGGGTTGAAATTTTCCAACTGTGATGGCTTTTGACAAGAGAAAGAATTCAACCCTAAATATACTGTATTGTGTTTGTGTCAGACTGATGCTGTTTTAATTTTCATAGCAGTAGTTTGACAATCATATGCTTGAAAATGTAGATTAATGCTGATTTTTATTGTGCATACAAGGCATGATGGAATTTGGTGGCTAAAACAGGTGAATATTGTTCCCTTGCTTGTAAATATGAATACTGCCTCTTTGCCTTAGTCAAGTGTAATGTAAATCAGCATCTTGATTATTTTTTGCATGCTACACAACACCACAGTTATTGATATATTAATAGAATTACTTTAAACTAGAAATATCTATTTTAACATTGTGTTAAGCCAGTTACTTTTCAGTAGTGAATAACTCTTAAGTCACAAGGTTATGAGTATTATTTGATGATTCAAATAAAGTATAATGGTAGTTTAACAAGTGGCTGAATTTATGGATTTTATTCTTTTTTTTAATTTATTCATTTATTTTCTTGGGCGTCAATATTACTAAGAAGTGTGAATCCCTGTTTGCTTCAGGGCAAGATGTGTGACAGAGGTGGCATCGAGCTCTTACAGTCCAAGAACGAAAATGGGTGAAGATCACTGGACTGACATCAACTTCACAGGATCTCTTTTAGTGGCCGTGGGCCAAACGTGGTCACATGATTAGACAAATAGTGGCATTGGTACATTCTACGGGAAGGGACATGGTGGAGATGACCTGACACTTGTCAAAGCTTCCTGAACTCAGCTAAAATGTTGGACATGCTTTGTTGCATAAAGTGCTAAGCAGCCTTGTTTAGAAAAAAAACAGGAGAGGGATGGGAAGATAATGGGGTGGTGGAAGGACACTGTCCAGAAATGACAGTAAGAAGTTTGAAGTATTATTATTAATTAAATATATTCTGCATTTTCTCTTGTCTCACCCCCACCCCCTTTACCTTGACGACTTGAAATGTTTCATCTACGTCCTCATGATGTTCTTCTATCAACCTTGCTTAGGATGAGAACAAGTCCTCTCATGCTAATGGACATGAAGACCAGAACAAGAAGTAAGTTTTGTACACATGGTGTTTTCATATTATTTCACAGACACACTCAAAACTAACCAGTTGGATGTAAATCTGTTGGCTTGCACCACAGTTGCATGGTTGTAACATCTTTGTGTTGAAGGAAAAGGAGGAGTCGAAGCAAGAGCCGGAGCCCTGGCTCAAAGAAGAGACGAAGCAGAAGCAAAGACAGAAAGAAGGGCAAGAAGAGGAGCCGGAGCCGGGAAAGAAAACGAAGCCGCAGCAGAGAGCGCCATCGCAGCCGCTCCCGCAGCAAGGAAAGATCCGGGCGGTACAGAGCCCGAAAAAGCCCTGTGTATGTGAGCTTTTCCACTTGATCGTGTCATTTTAGTGTGTAGGAGTGTAGGAGTGCAGTCAGGACAGTCTATAAAACCTAATAGTCCAGTACAAATGATCATTTCTAAGTTCAAATAAATTATTAATTGTGAAATAAAGGAAGGCGGCCAAGCAAACATAATTCACAAGATGTTAAGCCACTGTTCATGCCGTTCACTACGTTTGTAAACTGCAGTTTCCAGTTTTAATAGACCCAAACAAAAAGCTGAATTTCTTGTTATTGAATAAATTTTGACAAGTTTGTGGCAAGTTTTAAAGCTTGGTCACCTTATCAAGTCAGTAGTTAATGTTTGGTGTGTGTGTGTGCAGCAAAGTAATGGGTGGAGCATTGAGACGGAAGAAAATTAATGTCAAGAAATTGACAATGTAACAACAAAATAATGACTCCCAGCAAATCCTGTAATCCACAATGTTTTACCCCATTTTGGAATGGCATCTTGACATTAACACCACTGAACAACCTCTACGGCCATAAATTCTTGATAGTAGTAGTAGTAGAATAATAATCATGAAAACAGTGCTCAAACTTGTGTGCTCAGATGCAAATAAATTTAGAGCTAAGGATCCAAATGTTTTAAAAGGTCACACCATTTCTTTTTTCATGTAACATTTTCTGTGTGCTGCAGCAATTTTATATACTACTTTTCTCTTTAACAAAATTACAAAATTGTCTAATTAGCTCATGTAGAATAAAATTTCCACACAGCTGTATGAAATTAATTTATAGGACATGGCCAGAAGCAAATGTTCTTGAATCAGTTTGCTTAAAAAAAAAAGTCTTATTTGTACATAAATAGATTAAATACTTTGTTTTATCTTTCCCAGTAATCCTGATGCAGTACACGTCAGTTTAATTGGATGAATTTGATTCATTTTAATAACCTTTTGTTTTATGTTGGTTACAAAAATAATTCTTCTTTATATTACAGCCGGAAACGTTCCAAAAGTCGGAGTCCCTTCAAGGGAAAGGAAAGGAGCCCCATCAGGTTTGTATCTTGTAATAGATACAAATATTTGAAACAAAATGGATTATTTGCATATTCAATTTAGTTTTCTTTTTTTTCTTTCTTTTTTTTTAAAAAATTGTTTTAATTTTCATTCTTTCCATTAATCACTGTGGTGAATGCACTTACACTTATTTTATTGTAATATTTTTACACTTTTTATAGAGCTGCCTGTTTTCTCTAGTATTTTTGCTTTATTTCATTCACATGTATAGTTTGCATTTATTATTTTTATTTGTCTATTTCTTATATTAAAGTGCACGAAATGTGCTGCTGTAACACAATTTCTCAGTTTTTTTGGGAGCTCAATGGAGTACATATATCTATTTTAGGGTTTTATTTAACATGTGGTGCAATATGAGGTGCTGTTTGTCAGCAGTATGTCACTCGGTGCACCAGCAAAGGCTCTTGAAACGTGTTATTTTTGTTGCAGTTAGCTCGTGAAACAGCTGTTAACATGTAGTTCAGACTGTTGTGACAAACAACCGACGTGTTTACAAATGTGACAACAACCAAGATTGAAAATAAACTATTTCAAAATACAGTGAGCACTCATTTAGAGATGATTCTGAGGCAGCACCCTTTATCCAGACAAATTAATTTATTTTCAACATAATCAAAGAGAGCAGTTCATACTTATTCATATTTTAGAAGCCTTGTTTTTGTTTATAACAAATTGTGCTTTGTTTTTTTCAGGCAACCAATTGACAATCTAACCCCGGAGGAGAGGGATGCCCGTACAGTCTTCTGCATGCAGCTTGCTGCAAGAATCAGAGCTCGGGACCTGGAAGATTTTTTCTCAGCTGTTGGAAAGGTCAGTTAATATTCTTGTCGAAATTTTATTTTATAATTTGTTGAGCTAGTATTTAATCATAGCTGTTTCTCTCTGAAGGTCAGAGATGTGAGAATCATCTCGGACAGAAACTCAAGGAGGTCAAAGGGTATTGCTTACATCGAGTTTGTGGAGGCTTCATCTGTGCCGCTGGCAATAGGACTGACGGGCCAAAGGCTTTTAGGAGTCCCCATCATAGTCCAGGCCTCTCAGGTTGGTGTATTCACTTGTCAACAATTGTATTAATGTATTACTCATTGATCTCTGATTTCATTTGGTACTTTTTTATGGGTAGATTCACTGATGTAACATGCACTATATTTGTAATTCCAGGCTGAGAAAAACAGAGCTGCAGCTGCCGCTAATAATCTACAAAAGGGCAGCTCAGGTCCGATGCGGCTATATGTGGGCTCGCTGCATTTCAACATTACTGAGGAAATGCTTCGTGGCATCTTTGAGCCTTTTGGAAAGGTGTGAAAAGGTTTCATTATATGATTTTTATCTTTTTGTACACATCCATTAATCACTAACTTCTGCGTCTGTTTTCTCCCCCCCCCCTCTCCACAGATTGAGGGGATCCAGCTGATGATGGACAGTGAGACTGGGAGATCCAAAGGATACGGCTTTATATCAGTAATCAAAGCCTCATCATTTTCTTTAAAGTGCTGTCGTGTTTGCTGGTAGTTTGGCCCTAAACTATTTTCCCCTTTGAAGTTTGCAGATGCAGAATGTGCAAAAAAGGCCTTGGAGCAACTGAACGGCTTTGAGTTGGCTGGACGTCCCATGAAGGTCGGTCATGTGACGGAGCGCTCGGACTCATCAACGGCCAGCTCATTTCTGGACAACGACGAGTTGGAGAGGACCGGCATCGACCTCGGAACCACAGGCCGTTTACAGCTCATGGCTCGACTAGCAGAAGGTTCGTCATGACCCGTGTTTAAGTACAACTTTGTACTGAATTGTCAGGAATTCACAACAGTTGAGACACAGAAGCTGACGTTAACTTTACTATGTCCTTTTCTTGTTACTTTAGATATTCAAAGCTCTCTTCTCCCTACTCTCTTCACTAACACGTTTGGTGAGGTGGTTGCTTTTATTCACCAACAAACAGCCAACAAGGACTGCCTGTTTTTGGGGTTCTGGCTCCTGATTGGATAAAGTGTTGAGATGCTGGAAAAGTTTCTCCTAAATTGACAATAAAGAGACTGTGAGACTCGTGACACAGACCACTGGGTGATAGCTGTACTTTACCAGACTTTGCATCATTAGACTGAAGCCAGACAAATAATCTTAACTGAACATTTCTTCTTGTGAATCTAGGTACAGGTTTTAGGCCTGTGCAGTGTGGCCAAATTGTCATTTCACATCCATACATTTCTTTGCTATTACATTTTTATGGTAGGAGTCATTTCTGTTCAATTAGTTCAACAGATTTAAAGCAGCAGCCATTTTGACACGTTTTAGAAGGAAAGCACAGATCACATTAACGATGGTTCTGTCCATTTCATGTTGGCCAGGACAGTGTGGCATTGAGCCAGCATGCATTGTCAAGGAATCTTATGGAACTCAGCCATTAGTAATTTAAATATTTACACTCAGATTTTCCAACCGACCTATCAAAATGGCTGCTGTGCAAAGGGCCCATTCAGGTATTACAGTATTTCAAGTACATAATAAAAATGGAACTTTGTTTATGAAGCACAATTAGACAAAAATGTATATACGTTATATTTATAAACACTTATTCAAAACAATCCCCAATTTCTTTGTCACAAGCTGCCATATTTAACCATTTGCACACAGACCATTATTATTGGACTTATGTTTAACTAAATGTGGCCAACTTCCAACCAAAAAAGACACTTTATTTATGTCTCATATTTTACGGCTGTGAATCAATTCTCCCATTTGCCTCTGTGTGTCCACAGGAACTGGTCTGAAGATCCCTCCTGCTGCTCAGCAGGCGCTGCAGATGACCGGGTCCATACCTTTTGGAAACATCGCTGCTCCAGCAGGTGAGGCTTGAAGATGAGAAACGCTGTCCAACAATGTACTTTTGTTTTTATTTGAGAGACATAGAGCGATAATGATTCCTGCCATTGTTTTTCCAGCTGTTCCAGCTCCAGCTCCAAGCCAAGCCTTGAACCTCCCATCACAGCCTTTGGCCACACACTGCCTCCAGCTGTCCAACCTGTTCAACCCACAGGCGTAAGGATGTTATTGTCATATACGTGGGCTTGTCTTGTTGTTTGTTTGTTTGCATAAATGTAGGGCTGCAACTAATAATGGTGTACGATGACAGCGTTTAAGTCCTCAACATGACCATGTCCTCAATCCAAAGCTTCTTTTTAGTTTACCGTCAGAGGACCAATGACTGCAGTGGTCGCAATTAATTAATCACTGAACCAATCACCATTTTGTTTCTATCTTTAATTAGAAGAACAAGCTCGCTGATTTTCCGGTTTAAAGCTGCATGTATTTATTTAGTTCCTTTTAAAAAATGATTTAAAAACAAAAATCATTTTGAGATCATCATTGCGTGCCTATCAACGTTTATTGTCTATTGTCATGTTATTGACCAAATAACTAAAAATTAATTGAGAAAATTGAATCAGTGATGAAAATAGTTGTGGCTCTAATCAATCAAAATGTGGCAGCCTAACACAAACACATTTTTCTCCGGTAATTGATTACATTTAAGCTTCAAAAATAGCTTTATCCCAATGATTTTATCTAGAATGCACTGTATAAGAAGCAACAACCCTCAGTGTAAACATGAGCTTGTTAGCAATGTTCAAATATTTCCTTGATATTAATCTCCTTTGTTTCAAGAATCACAGAAAGCTAATAGTTTGAGGGCAACAGGGTCAATAACTTAACTTTGTCTTGCAGGGAAAATGATCCCAGCTGGGCCAACGAGATCCAAGATGATGTGATCGAGGAGTGCAACAAACATGGAGGAATAGTTCACATTTATGTGGATAAGAACTCGGCTCAAGTAAGTTGGAAATTCATGTCCAAGTGTCCCACGTTTCCATGTCAGCAATGTTTGTTCCTGCATTAGGATTCCTGCTTTAAAAAAAACAGTATTCTAATATATGTAACTTTAAAACTATTTGAAGAGTCTACATAAGTGAAATGCACACATCAGTAAAGGGCTATTTTGATAGATTAGATATATTAATAGATTCAGTTTGGATTCACAAGATCCCTATTCATATCGAATCAAATTCATGTAGAGAGATTTCCGTTTCATACCAATTTTGTTTGGTTATGAAAGATTTTCACTGCACGAGTTGTACAAGATTTGGGTCTCTAGTCTGCATCACTAAGTGGCCACACCGTGCTACTCTGAGGTGACTCCAAGGTCCAAATATGCTGCCCAGATACAGACATTAAGTAACTACTTTGTCCAGCAGAGGGTGCTGTGAGCATGGCCTGGCCTGAATGTTTGCAAGATTGTCAGCATGTCACCTCAAAACACCAGTCATTTTCTCTGAGGAGCAAAGTGGGCATGGATGCCCACATGGATGCAATTGTCAGGTGACACGCTGACAATTGCAACATCTGGTCAAGTCTCGCAATATACAAGAAACAGCATATTAAGATTTAATTAATTGAAATTAGATCTTGCAAATTAATGTGACTGAATCTTTTTTTTTTTTTTAACCCACCCCAATTTTGTAACCTCTGCATTCTCTCCTTCCCACAGGGAAATGTTTATGTGAAGTGTCCCTCTATACCTGCAGCGATGGCCACTGTCAACGCACTTCATGGACGCTGGTTTGCAGGTAGGTGATGATGCCGTCCATGTGGGTTTAAATGAATTAAAATGTCTACCTGTTCTAACTCTGTGTGTCTGGTTCCCTGGCAGGCAAAGTTATAACTGCTGCCTACGTTCCCTTACCCACCTACCACAACCTTTTCCCCGACTCGGTCACAGCGAAGCAACTTCTAATGCCGGCACGTCGATAGTGAGCCATGCGTATGGGAGGTGGTGTAAATACATTTGTTTGCATTCATGGAGCTGTCATTGAAACAGACACATTGAAATTAGTTGGCTGTGTGTTATAAAACTTCACAAGTTCAACAGTGAAAATTAGCAAGATTCTTTTTTTTTTTTTTTTTTAGTTGCTATTCAAAGTTTGTGGGTTTGTGTTGTAAACTATCACAGCAGTAATCTGCAGGTATCTATTGGTCTGTATGTTTTTAAATATTACTGTCTCATCTGCTTGTTTAAATCCAGTTTTAGATTTAAAATTGCAGAGTCTCATGTGTTGGGTTAAATAGGCCTTAAATGCCAAAAGTATATTGTCAACAATAATCCTTTGTACCTTTTTACAGCCATGATTTCATTTTTTGTATGAAGGCTCCCAATAAACTTTGGCTAATTTGACGTTTCATTTTACATTTGTGTCCTTTTTGGGAGTCTTGGTTGCAGGTTCAAATAAAACTTTGAAAGGATCACCGTGTTTTTCTGCAATAAATGTCATTTGCAAGAACGCCTCTAGAACAATGTTACCCAGTCCTGCATGTTTTAGATGCTGCCCTGCTCCAACACACATGATTCAAAAGCCCGATAACTCGATTCATTTGAATCAGGCGTGTTGCAGCAGGGCAACATCTAAAACATACAGGATTGGGTGACATTGTTCTAAAGCCTTACAGGTTACTTTAAAAGCATTTGGGCTAAAGTTCACTTTAAATCTGAGCTGTGGGTTTGAAATGCTTTTGTCCATGACTGGATTTGCATTTAGCATCTACACAGATGTTTGTAAACCACTTAACTCTGACTCCAAAATCCATAGAGAAAACTAGCGTTTTTAAGCTTGTAGGACATAAGAGCTGTTGGTTTACTGCTGCTAAAGTATGCTTCAATTTCTGTATATAAATTCAAACCAAGAATTTCAAATATCAAACAATATCCGAATGTACTGACTCAGGTCAGCCGTGGATCAACAACCCCTGTGTATTGTCAGGTAAAATTAACAAAATGACAAAAGACAGATTTAATGCATATACTGTAAACTTTATCTGCTAACAAAAGATATAGCAACAACAAAATGTACTGATTTCACAAATCTCTTCAACTTTTAATTTAACCCACACATTAGATTTCTCCTTTTTTTTTTCCACTTTTACTCCGATCATTTTCCTCCAGAGTCGTTTACATCTGGAGAAAAAAGACACTGTTAAGTAACATTAACTCCTGCAACGCAACTGTGCAAAGTAAATCAGAGTTAAAAGGTGCATTTGACTGAATTTCACCAGTGTTTCTACACAGAACGGCTGCATAAACACTTAATGACTTGCTTCGTATATATATATAAATAAATAGGGCTGTCAACCAATTAAATTTAATCGTAACTGCTGCATGATTGTCCATAGTTAACTTCTTAAAATTTACCAAAAGGAATATTTTTCAGCTTTTTTTTTTTAATTGTACAAATTCTTGGTTTATGCAAATATGTTCATAATTATTGCTACACAAGATGTGCACTGCTCTGCTTTTAGTTGGTGATGGAGCAGAGGAAGCAGGTGTGCCATAATTAAAAATCATGTCTAAACACAGGAGTTTAAGTGCATCATTTACATTTAGCAGCAGCACCAACACTTTCTCCTCTCATGAAGACTGCCGTGAAGTGAGTTAGTAGAAAGCACACACTGCTGGTTCTGAAAGAATATTCAATTCCACAGTCATACACCATTTTAGCCCTCAGAAAATCATCATCACACGAAAGAGATTTTCTCAATTAATGGAGAAATCGCTTGGTCCTGGAAATGATGATCTCAAATGTCTTGTTTTTTGTCCACGATTTCTTTGTTCTTTGGAGCAAAGAAACATGAAAATATTCACATTTAAGAAGCTGAAAAATCATAGAGCTTGTTTCAATAATGGAAAATCCCTCAAACCAAATCAATGATTATCAAAATAGTTTACGATTAATTGCCCTAGAGTTAGTGTTGGTGCAAATTCCCTTTATCACCCTTGTTTTGACAGCTCTAGTAATAAGCCATTAGTGATAGTTTTTCTGACCTGAAACTGTTCCTCATTTCTTTGTGGAGCATTCCTTCGCCTGGTGAGCCTGCAGGACGGCGATCGCCTCGTCCACCTGGACAAAACAGACAAAGATAACAGAAATTAAATATTTATTGAACTGGGTCAGACAATAAAAAAAAATTTAAGAAAGTTTAAAGATGAAATAAAACAAAAACTAATTACTAACATGGGATTGTTTTATTCACACTTTTAAATGTAGTTTACTTATCAACAGCAGACTCTTAAAATGTCAATAATTGGAAAAATATAGCGGAATGCTAAATATTATTTAAACTTAAGAATTTCCAGCAAAATCTATACAGTAAAACTCTGTCCTAATTTCATATCACAGCAAACATGACACGTTTTTCAGATTAGGGTAAAAGAATCTGAACTCTTACAGATATTTCTACAAATAAAAACATGAAATTATATCTATGTGCACAAACCCTTTTACACATCATTCAAATATTTCTCCAGTGCAACTTTATTACACAGTGACAAACCTTGTTTTTTTTTTTTTTTTTAATAGTACTTTGAAACTAACTTATGTTAGAGCACAACTCTAACCAACAGCAATGAGCAGTGCACAGATTAGGGGTTCATGCGGATTAACGTTTAGCGTTATTCATCCAATAGAGAACAACCACAAACGTACCTTTGAGTGCAGAGACTCGGGCGTCTCCAGCATGTGCAGCAGTTCTGAGTTGTCGATCTCCAGTAGCATCCCAGTGATTTTTCCAGCCAAGTTTGGGTGAAGAGCGTGGATCAGTGGGTACAGTCGCTCACCTGTGTGTCACAGCAGAGAAGGCTGAGCAGAGACCTTGACACACCCGTTATTTAAATCTATCTTTTAAATAAAAATAAAAAACTGAATTAAATAATCCCTCACCCAGTAGCTGTTTCTGGTCCATGAGTGGAGCAGCAGCCAGCATCGAGGCAGTGAGTGGCTCTTGGACTGGAACATGCACTGGTTGCTCCATCACTGGGGCTGAAACAACCTGAAGACATCACACGACGACACCAATAATTAAAGCGTACTTCATTTTGGGCCACGATTCCTTCTTTTTACTGCTGAGTATCTGCCAATATTAAGCACAATATTATTATTAGAAGTAGTATGGGCCTAAATAATTCCTTTTAATGGTCACTGCCAATATTCCTAACTTAAAGTGAAACTAAACATCTACAGAGCTCCACCAACACTATCACAAAAACACTATCACAAACATCCATCCGTCGTTTACCACTTTATCCTCACTGTTGTGAGCAGGCGAACACAAGTCGTGCAGCCGTGTCATGCCAGTCGAGATCTGTTTTACATGCTTCGGCTGTTTTTCCAATTCTTGCTATTTGAAAAAAAAGCCAGTCCAGTGTTTCCCCATGTGTGGCCCCTCAATCAGTCAGACAGTCATTTCCTCTTGCTCACCTCCTACAACAATGGTTTTCTATGCTTCTTTTCCACCAACTCTGCCATGATGAACATCTAAAATAAAGCTGCAGCTGTCTTGATCTTACAGCCGGTACCTGGCTAGGGGATGCGAGTGTATAGTGCTGTGTTTCTCGCGAGACCTGAGATTTCGTAAGGCCTCCTGACTCTGAGGACTGCGGGCCCGCAGCCATGATCTTGCAAGGCTGATTTTCTGCTAACAGACAGTAGGGTGCAGTGGAGACAGTCCCCAACCTCCCTGCAACAAGACATTTAACATCACCAGGACTCTGAAGCTGTGAATTAGGGTAAAATTCCTGCATAGTTCCACTTTAAGTTTAGAGAGAGAAAGCACGAGACTGTGGCCCGAGGTCTTTAGATGTTAGCAGAGGTACATGTTCTCTGAGCTCCTTCTAGTTAGTCATTTTTGGCTCTACTGACCTGTAGTCTTGTCATAGGAGCAGGTACAGTAATGACCTGCGGCGGGTTCCTCACTGCAGACGAGTACTTGTACTGGTTGCTCCTGATCAGACCAGGCACATCCGTGCGACCTCCCACAGTCTGGGTCCCAATGTTATCTGCACAAAACCATCACAGGACCAGACAATTGGCACATTTTAAAGCCAAAGACTTTATCCTGTTGTTTTGAAGGTGCTTACTCGTCTTCTGTGAAGAACTGACCACACGTGGGGCCTGAGTGGAGGCCTGTCTGACTGTAGCAATGGTCGGGGATCCACGTCGAGAAACAGAATTACCTACAACCTGGGTCGAGTGGGGGCCTAAATATTGGCACAGCATTTATAAACACTTGCTGCAAACAGAAATGTATCCACTTGTGCACAACACGGAGTGTCCATTCACCTGGTGGTCTCGGTTGTTGTCCTGTCCAGTGAGGAGCTGACCTCATGTTGCTGACCGCATTGTGGTTGTAGTAGGAGCGACTGTGATGCTACAAGGGAAGTGTGGATTCCAAACTACAGGTCACTCTCCGACAACCAAGCACTCAATAGATTCTGATTATTTACTGTCATTTAAAAAGGGAATAGTTCAGGTTATCTAATATAAACACCTACATAGTATCACACTGTCACTTTTACCAACACATTCTCAGATTCACGATCGAGCCTGAGACACAACTGCAGGCTCGATCATGAATCACTGAAAACATGGCTGCCAGTGATGACCCCAAGGAAAAACAGACTTTTTAGCCACTTAACAAAAGGCTCATCTGATAAAATCCATGTCTGCTTAAGCCTATAATGCGTTTGTCAATTTACTGAACATTAGACAGCACTGTAAGTGCTCACTCTTCCACACTAAAGTCCTTAAAAAAAATTTAAACGTCAACCTCACCTCTTGGGACACAAGAGCTGCTGGTCTGGTTTACATCACTTAGGTCCACAGTTCTCAAACCACCAGTGGTACGTGAGCTACCTCTGGTGGTACTTGGAGGAAAATCAGAAATACTATTCTACTGTATTTATGTGACCAGAGTGCATAGAAAATAAAAACAAAACAATATCAAAATAAATTAAAGAATAATTATATCACATTATCTCTTGCTCCATCTTAATCTAATTTCACTATACTAGTGTCTGAAGTTGGGAATAAATCTGCCTCCTACGAAAAGTCCGTAGCTGACTTTACACCACTGTATTTTAACATTGGTGATAATGGTGTTACTTCAAGAGCTCAATACTTTCTCAGGTGGTAACTTGTATAAAAAGTTTGAGAACCAATGATTTGGGTAAATCTAAAAGGATTTTCAAACACCAAAGTCACAAAATAACACATTTGAATTTATTCTTGGAGGCAGCAGTGGATCAAAAACTCCCGTGTGCTGTGATGCTAAATAGCTGGTTTTCCCAATGCACTTTGGTGCAAGATATTATGTTATATATAAAGCAACACAAACTGCAGTTTCCAGTCAAATAAAAGACTGACTAATTGCCTGAAAAACATTTTCTTCAGCTTTTATAGACGTAAACAGCTTAGATTTGATTAAGTTGACCTTTAAGTGGCTTAAATCAGTTTTTCCTCATGTCCCCATTGGAAGTCCATGAGTACATGTTTTGATTGGTGATTTATAGCAGTTGACAATTGGTTTTCAATAACATGGTCATGCTGAGGGAGGTCAGCGCAAGAAAGTGACAGTATAACCAATACTCTCTTTTGTGCCAGCTCAAATAAACGTACCTGTGGCACAGTCATGTAGTATCCGCCCTGATGGAATGAGTCAATGACCGTATTTGGCATGGACCTCAGCGAGGCAAGTCTCTGCATGTACTTGTTGGTGAGGATGGCTTTACGCTCCTCCCTCCGTTGAGCCAGAGCCACATACAGCGGCTTGGTCGCAACAATTCTCCCATTCATCTCAGTCACCGCTTTTGTTGCTTCCTCGGGTGAAGAGAAGCAGACGAAGCCGAAGCCCTTGCTCTGAGAGCCGTCTGTCATCACCTACAGGACGCCAAGAAACCAAAGTTCTGAAATGTTCCACATGATTTCATCCAATATTTCAAATAAAAATAAAGAAAATGCTATTTTTTAAAAAATATTTTGGAGTTTTTTTAAACCAAAGAGAGCCAGCAACACTTTCAAACTTTTGTTTTCAGGGCTCAACAATGTTGGGGTAGTGTGGACGACAGGCAAATGTGGATCATAGTTTATGCATTTTTTTTAAAATGAGAACAGGAGTGTTTAAAGCCTCTCCCACATTCGATCTTATTATTTCAAAACTGATTTGATTTCCTCAAACATGGAAATGACCCACCACCAAATGGAAGTGACATTTTATACAGTGTTACGATTCCCTCCACTGTCAGAGAAAAGCTGTATTCCGTGTCACACACTCAAAACACCTTGGCACTGGTGATGGTGCCATAAGGAGCAAACTCCTTCCGGAGTCTCTCGTCATCTATGGTATCGTCCAAGTTCTTCACATAGAGATTCACCCCCTGGAAAGAGACAAGGTATGATAACGAGCCGTTTAAAGATAAAGTGAGTAATGAAAGTCACTCTGGTGTCCTCAGGGCATAAGCAGCTGAACCTGGTAGCGCTGAATGCGGTCCTGTTTGATCTGGTCAAACTTGCGCTTGAGTTCCCCCTGGCGTTCCAGACGTTTCTGAGCCCGACCCACATAGAGGATTTTCCCATTGATCTCCTTCCCATTCATTTCATCAACTGCCTGGGAAAACACGAGTATCAGTACATTATGTTTACTTTTGAAATTGGGTGACAGATTTTTAGATATTTTCTGTAAATTCGGTAAATATCACTTTTCTTTGTCCAAAGGGAGACAAATCACACGACAAGAATGGGCACTGTGAAACAATATCAGATACTGAACAAAAAAAATCTTGATGCGTTTTATGAGCAGCAGGAAAAGTGGCTCTGATTCAGCCGCAATGATTGATTTTAGGTTCAGTAATTGTCTATAGTGACATCAGATTATAATGTCCTGTTGCAAACTACCAGTGTCCATGCAAAAATAATCGAAATGTAGACTGCTACTGTTATAAGTGTACAATTCCAAAGGTCACTTTGCGGTTGTTTTTGTGATTATTGCGACCAAAAGTGCTGGATTTCTTGATGGAAGTTCCAAGGATTGAAGGCATTTTTTGTGATAAATTTGCAGAAGTAGCTGAGATTTTGTTGTAAAATAAAAAGGCAAACAGCAGTCATATCCTATCCTGAGCAATATATCTACATATCTGCAACTTCATCACAACAATACCCCCATTTTCAGTTTCATCCTGTTAAGAATACATTGAATAAAACAGATCTTTCAAGTCAAAATGACTCAAAAGGTAACACAACTAGTCCAAACAGTGTTGATATAAAGAATGTATTGTTGACTGAAAGTTAAGATTATCATAGTCCTGACCTGAGAGTTACAGCCCGTCACACACACACACAACATTCTGCCACAGCAGAAGCTGCACTTGTTTCACTATTTACATTAAACCTAATGATCAAAAAAAAAAAAAGTGTGCCTAATTCCCTGCTCCTCCTAGTTCATTATCTCACCGTCCTTCTCACTTTGAGCAGTTGCAGCATGACCTTGTAGGTTTCAGTTACAAATGTCAAACTGACCAAGTTAGAAGGTATTGTTTTCAGTGAATACACGAGCTGGATTTATGCCCAGAAGCAGAGGGGGAGCCTCACTGTAAAATCCCTGGTTATGACGAGTCTCTGAATAGGAGTGGCAACACAAAACAGTTCTGACCCACCATTTTAAAAAATAAAAATTATTATATATAATTGGTCAAACATACAAGAGTGGCAGCATCACAAATTCCTGGAGGGACTGCTGAGAGGACAGAGACACTTGGCACACTACCTTCTGAGCATCCTCATGGTTAGCATAGTTAACAAAGCCAAATCCTCGGGAACGCCCACTCTCGTCCTTCATCACCCGTACACTCAGAGTCCTTCCTGAAGGTGAAATGAAATGTAAAATTGTCCACTTCTCCTCTCATTGTTGCAGTGACACCGGCAGAGTAAATAATAGGATTTCTTACCAAATGGTGAAAAGATTGCCTTGAGTTTCTCATCAGTGCAATCTTCACCAAAGTTTTTAATATAGACGTTGGTGAACTTCATAGCTTTGGAGCCAAACTCCACCTCTCTTTCCTTTCGAGACTTGAAATGACCAACAAAACTGCAGACAGAAGCACGAGACATGAAACGGACTGCAAATAAAAGATTAAACAAAAGTTAGTCAATTGAAAACCTGGTTGAAAACCAAGTGAGGGGGTTTGACTTAATCGAATGAATTATGGGTCATAAATTAAAACTGATATACATTATAAAGTGATAGCATTCTTTTCTAATTGACTGAAAAACTGGGGATTTTGTTTATATTGACGACATTTAAACCTCGTATTTACAGCACATAAGGTAATCTGGAGCACACTGGGCAAATTTTCTTTTTTTTTGCTTTTTTGTGATAATTATGTAGTCTTGGACAAAACTTGAAGTTGTTTTCTGTCTTTCAACATTTACTTGAATGCTTAGGTTTAGACAATAAGATTTGTTTGCTTTAATATTGTATCCACTGATATAATCTCTAAGCAACAATTAGAGTTATACCTCAGACAAAAATCACATTTTTAAAAAGGATATCTGCTAAATATCAATATCTTCAAAATAAAGAAAGAGATATTATTTTTTTTTGCCAATATCACCCACCCCTAGTATGTAGTCCCTGTTTTTTTGTAAAAGCAACATTTTTCTTGGAGTTTACGGTGTCAATAGTCAATTCACATTATGTCCATTTTGTAAATTATGCTCCAGTTGATAATTAAATAATAAAGCGAGGTACATTCAGGGCATCACTATAGTGTCACTGACAGCAAACGTCACACTCAATGATCCGCCAGACCTCACACTCTCTCATTTACATGCACTGCTCGCTTCTTCTCCAGCTATTGACTCTTCTGCTTTCAAAAGAAACAAGATGGAGCTGGCCAAAACAGCAGTTCACAAACCAATGAGAAGCAACAGAAGATCCAAGGACAGACAAGATACAAATCAAAACAACTGCAACCAACATATTCTTTCTTCTATTTATGTTTAGACTGCACTTTAACCTAAGTTGCTGCTTTGTTAAATATGTTGTCGGGTAATGGCAAGTACAGTGCTTGGAAAAAAAAAAAAAGTTTTGACTGGTAGTATATATTGTGTGTATCATACACCAAGATAAATAAATGAAAAAATGAATGAGAAAAACAATAAAACATTAAAATAAGTAAATTAAAAATAGTCTTCAGAAGTTTTTTTAAATTGGTGGATGTTTGTGCAGCCACCACAGAAAAACCTCTATCACCACAACAAATACATTATTTTTTTTAATTAATCCTAAAATAGACGGTGAGCCAGTGTAAAGGGGCCAGTCCTGTCGTCTCTCTGTGTCTCTGCGTTTTGTCCCCGTTAGAAGGCGAGCGGCAATATCTTGGACGACAAACTACAAACTACTGATCCACACCAACTGACAGATAATCACAGGAGGTAACAGAACACAAACTTTTTAAATGGGGTCAAAAAGGATTCTTAGCAGGTCAGACAGTTTTCATGCTCAACATTTTGGATTCCATATCTGATTTGACTAGTTTAAAACAAATGTCAGCTTCTTGTTTACTCACACTTTCCTATCATTCAACAACATCCCATTCATGGTTTCTATGGCACGGTTTGCAGCCTGCTGAGTCTCAAAGTGAACAAAGCCATAGCCTTTGGATCCTTTGTCGTCACAAACGACCTACAAAGACAAAATATTAAAATGCCTTAACTTACAATTGTTTTAAATGGGTATTGTTTCCAGCGGTGCGTTAATATATTGATTTCACTTTTTGATTCTCAGTGGAAAATGATGGTATTATTTGGTAGAATTCTGACATCCAAATAAAATATTACAATCAAATGGTAACCTCTGGCCACTTACCTTGCAGGACAAAATATTGCCAAAGGCTGAGAAGGTATCATACAGTGCCTTGTTGTCAATCGACTCGTCTATGTTCTTGATGAAGATGTTGCCCACTCCAGACTTCCTGAGTCCTGGGTCACGCTGGGACCACATTATCCGAATCGGCCGACCTTTGATAACATCATAGTTCATTGTATCCAGAGCACACTCCGCTAAAAAAGATTTAAAAACAAACAAAATAAAAACAAAACAAACAACAATGCAATGACTCCCTAAAAAACAAACAATACTTAATATTCATCACCACAGAGGACTGAATTTCTATTTCAAATGAGTGTAAATCCTTGCTTGATAAAGTCATAACAATTACCCCACTCACTTTACCAAATATTGAAGAAATACTTGAAGTTGCTTGCATCATCTTGAGAAGCCTTACTGACATATTAACATTAAATAAATGTATCATTATTTGGGAGACAGACACTGTTGTGTCACAATGTTTTAAAGTGATTTATAATCACGGTAAAGCAGTGTTAAAGTAAATCAATCAATTTAGGTTTTTATATTTACCTTTTAGTTCGATATATTTATTTTCAGTAAAAGATAAATGTTAACAATAAACAACTTTAAAATTTAACCTAGTCTGCATCTTGCTTTAATCATTGTTTGAATTGACCCTTAGCAAAATATTCTGTGCAAAATAAGACAGATGTATGATCACATCATCCTGTTTGAGGTGTAACAGGTGATGTTTCCACTTGTTAAATTTCACAGTCGCTCTTGGTGATTGGTGTTCAGTTACCATGGAAAACAAAGGTTTTTCCAGTGACGGGAGCACCGAAAGTTGCTCCCATAATTCAGGAGGATTAGAAGGTTAAGAGGCCGGACACTGACAGTAACTGAATGTAAGACATCACACACTGTGTGGTTTGCATTTAGGGCTGGTGTGGTAATGTTGTTTGAATCACAGTCAAGAGTTCAATGTCCAAACTTCATCCAAACCTTCTGAAAACTGTCAACGGTGGTTTTGACAGCTGAAGTATCTTTCTGCAGCCAGACACACATTACAAGTCACTAGACCACCAGCACACCTGTGTTGTTGTTCTGTGTTTTCACATTGTACATAAAAACAGAAGGGGACTCGCTCTAATCCATTGTTCTTTTTTTCCTTGACCAAAACTTGTACTGTCATTTCATTCTGCATCTCCTCCTCATGATGTCTGAGTGGAAGTCTGCTGTTCTGGTCTGTTGATCACTGGTGTAAATAATGCAAGAGTGCCGTTGCTAAGCAACAATGGCATTGCTCAATGATGAAATTCAAAAATTCCATCCATCTCAGGCAACCACTCTTAGCAGAAAGTCATCTCACAATGTAGAAACACATTGTACCATGAGGTTGACGAGCAGAAGAAAAATATGCTGCCTTTCATTGTCCTGAAGCAGAATATCTGATGGGATTAGAGTTTGGCATCAACAGCAAAACTCCTGTCCAGGTTGGTGCTGGTGGTGTATTTGCGTGGGGAATATTGGCAGACTACTGTTCCTCTTTAGAGCGCAGCCTGGGCCACATTTTTCAGTCCAAAGCCAGCCGGGCTTGAGATAGTGTTGACCAAACCAAAGCCTACTCTGACTGTCGCGGGGGTTGATGCCTTTAATTGTGGTTACAGCAAATGACTACAGTTAGCCCCAAGAACACACACACAAAAGGAGTTATCACCAGCACTTATGAGTATAATACATTTTAAGATTCAACCTTAACGACCATCAGTTCTTCTGTGTTCATTCTTGTTGAACATTAGGCCCTTGGAGTTGTGGAAGAAAAGGGAAACATCCTTCGTGGATGGCTTCAATGGTCTGTGAGTTGCATTTAATTTGCTGCTGTAAAATAGTAAACCCCTCTCCTAAACAGAAATACTTGTTCAGTTTCTACTTAGTAGGACATATTTCTACAAATTTTACACGATATTTTCAATAAAAAGATATTATAAAAAAACAACAACTAGGTTTTACTATAGGACCATTTATAACTACAGTTCAAAAAAACATGAGCTACCCTTTAATGTGGATTTACATTTAAATGGCTACTATACCATCAGCTGGTTGCTGGAAGTTTATGTAGGCGTATCCCAGAGACCTGCGGGTGATGATGTCTCGGCACACGCGGATCGACATGATGGGTCCAGCGGCACAAAATTTCTGGTAGAGCATGGCCTCTGTGACGTCAGGGTGCAGGTCGCCCACATACAGAGAGGCGAGGGGATAGGCCGGTCCGCTGCTGTTCATCTCGGATGACAGCTCAACAAATAATAATATTAAATTAAATGATAAGAAAAAAATCGGTGTGAGAGATGCATTGTGCTAGTTTGTGGATGTGGCCGGACCATGGCAGTTAAACTGTACTATTAAGATACAACTTTTGGTGCCACTAGACCTTTAGCACTCAAGTAGTTAAACTCACAGATTCATAAAATAACATGCGAGGATGAAACTGATAAACTAATGACACATACCAGACACATTTTACTAAATTGTTTGTGATGGCACGAAAACATTTTACCAAGGATACATATTTGTAGCAAAGCACTAAAAATGACCCCGAGTAAGATCACTAATGACAAAAATAAATCACTAGGACTGTACATTGCGACATAATATTCTTAGTTCATTTGTGTGAAATATTAACAATTTTCACCATTCACAACTATGCAGACAATGAAAGTTCACCAGATCTACTTACATTATTAAGCACAATGCGCAATAATATCGTAATGTCCCAACTGTATTAGATATATATGTTGATATTGAACAGTTGATTTGGCTTAATGGGTGTTAAATAAAAGACACAATAACAATTATTTTCATCATTAAATTTTTTTTTTTTTTACCAGTTTTTTTTTTTAAATCAATCATTTAGTGGGCTGATGAATGTCAAACACTAAAAAATTATAAATTATTTTTCCTGATCATCTCAGTGTAAACAAATGTAACACCATCCATGACAGACTTTCAGATCAATATTTATAAATGTGCGTTGAATTAATGTTGAAGTCCAGAGGTGGAAGAGTCAAAGCCACACACGACTTAAAACAGTATCAAATGATGTCCAGCTTGATTATGACTCATTTAACGAATCGAAGACATTAATTAGCTTGTTGGGGGGAAAACACCAATGAGAGCTTGCAGTTTAACCTCTATCACCTATTTCTTGGGGAACTGCGAATCAAAACAGCAACACATTTGCTCCAAGTGAAGCAGCTACACCTCACGTAGACACCGACCGACATCAAGTCTAAATATAAAGTGTATTCAACGTTACTTACAGTTTTTAAATTGCCGAGGCGTCGACGTTTCAACTTTGACTCTGAGTGAACCATGTACACTTTCCGCATGGACGTAGGTTTTCCTTTAATTATGACCGTGGAACACCTGCACCGATCCTCCGCGCAGTCATTCCAATTAAGCCGTGAGAGGGCAGAGTAATTCACGTAGCACTCCGCGGCGAAAACTAGTTCCCGCATAACACTGGCCAACTAGTAATTAGACAACTTTTTAAGTAAAGAAAACCGTATTTGTTGGCGATATTTATAATGAAAAGGTTTTGTTAAGATATTCTTGTGTACAAAAAAAAAATGCAGCTACAACTTTCCCATTACCTTAAACGAAACTTTATTTCACCGGTCTTTGACACTTTCCTATTTCTTACATGTAGAGTGAAACTAGAATGGTTTTAAAGATACATAAACACAAAGCTAGAATAACACCAACCATTGTTTATCTCCATTTCTTCATTGCTTTTCAGTACTAATCTAAATTTTCACAACCACGTGTGTGCACTGGGTAATAGACTGTTACAGAAGCAAATTTTTAGCCATAAGACTTGTCAGTAAAAACAAAGCAAGTAGATACCTGATATACAGACAGGCTTCGTTCCACATTCACTAACTGCGTTTTCATCAAGCATAATAATAAACTGACATGACTTTTTTTTTTATTATTTTTTTTTTTTAAACAGAAGATTCTTTCAAATCATTGGAGCATTGTAAAGAGACTGTCAGCTATAATGTGGAATGGTGTCTTCAACTACAATACGTGGAATGTAGTGGTGATACATGGTATTGTGACACTGAGCTTCTTTCCCAACTGCACCTTCAAAATGTGAAACCTGATTTTTGAGGTGATCGTTCGCACTGACAACCTTATAAACAGCAGAGTCATGCACCAGGGTTAAAACAAAAAGGATGAGGTCAACATTTACCAGTTTTCAGTTTGTCTAGGCTAACTAATTTTCTTTGACATGTCTAAAAGCAACAAGCAGAAGCTGCCACCTAATAAAAACAGAGGCTGGAAGAGAAAGCCAGGCACAACTCTTTTTTTTTTTTCCTTTTTTTGGGATAAAGTAACCGCTTTAAGAGGAATATTTTGCAAGCAGGATTCATACAGTGTGGTGAGACATTTCAATTAACATCAATAAAAGGGTTCTTTAGGTTTTACATACAGATGATAGTCAATCTTGCAAAATAAATGGAACCACATTAATGCACATACAACCTTCATTGTATTAAAATCAAGCAGCACCTGAACAGTAAGTCATACTACAACGACAATCAATAATTAGTTTAAAAAATAATAGAAAACACAAAAGGAGCACTGCCTTTTTTTTAGAAGCCTAATAATATGGAATGTCTTGCCTGAACAAATCTAACATGATTATTTGAGGGACCTTGGAAATTTCAAACTGGGAATTTGTGAATGTGATCAAGAAGCAATACACCAAGATGTCAGTGTCACAATACAGCCTGCCTCCTTTCTGTATGAGCACACAGCAGAATTGCAGTTAGCTGAATACGGGATTGTACGCGTGTCTTGGAAATTCAAACATAAAAACTGTTTCGGGGTTGTGAAGCAAATGGAACGCCTACCATCACAGTGTTTGGTGGAAATCAACTGCCAGTTCAATTACCAATACAATAAAACCTGCAAATATCATGAGGAATCACAAATAAGAAAAAGTAACAAAAATGGGGAAAAATGCACAAGAAAGGAATTTGGAAGGACGATTAAAATTCACAACACCCCTTCCCCCCCCAAGACCGTACGCACAAACTTTCACATCCTTTCACACTCAGTCAAACTATACACAGGCTGACGCACTAAGCTGACAAACACAACAGCAACGTGGACTCACTAATCAATACGGCATGTTTCCACAAAGTGACTGAATCTGCTAACAACTGAAAATTACCCTGTCACCTCACACTGAACTGCGAGGGTTAAACTACTTTGTCAGGAGCAATTCAGGCTGCTTGTCATACAGAAGTGGGAGGGGCTGATGGAGTGGAGGGGGGATGTATATAAGCTGTCTGTGTTTAAGATAAAAGTGTGGGTGGATTAACAGTGCAATTCCATTAGTTCTCCCCGTCTCCAGTCTCTGGCTCATCTGCCTGGTTTTCTGATGTCCACAGCTGAGAACAGAAAAACGGGCAATGTTACGATTCACAGTGAACCAACACATCACATCAATCCATTAAATGAAAAACAAAAAAACTCACGGTCAGGTTGTCCCTTAGTAGTTGCATGATCAGGGTGCTGTCTTTGTAGGAATCCTCATTCAAAGTGTCAAGTTCAGCGATGGCTTCATCAAATGCCTGAAATTCAGACGGTGGTGTTGTTATTGGAACCTTGCATTATGTAGCAGCACCCACATTATACTTGACTAAATAAAAATGACTGTTCTCTTTCAGTCATTTAATACTGTAAACTACCGCTCAAATTCAGATCATACCGTCTTAGCCAAGTTGCAGGCCTTGTCCGGGTTGTTGAGGATTTCATAGTAGAAAACTGAGAAGTTGAGGGCCAGACCAAGCCTTATAGGGTGTGTTGGCTGCATCTCCCCCTTGCTAATTTCAAATGCCTCCTGGTAGGCCTTCTGGGAAAAATCCACTGTTTCTACATGAGGAAAAAGTTAAAACATTTTGAGTTAGTGTAACAATTCAAAATAAATTACAACAGCGACAATGGAAAAAGATGTAATGAAATACTGTAGATAATTTGAGATTATATATAATTATATTATGCATGTCCTCGCTTACCCTTCTTCAAGTCTCCAGATGCAACCTCAGACAGGTATCTATAATAGTCACCCTTCATTTTCAGGTAGAACACCTTGCTTTCAGGAGCGTTTGCATTGGCGATGAGATAATTGTCCAGTAGGCCCTGAAAACAGTTGCTTTGTTAATGATTTTGTTATAATACAAACACACTGCCATCAGAAACATTTTTTTATTTTTTTTTAAAGAAACTCTTACAAGCACATCCTTGCAAATTTCCTGCAGCTCAGATTCAATCTTCTCCCGGTATTCGCGTGCCATCTGCGTTTTTTTGTCGTTGCCTTCAGCCTTCTGCTCAATGCTGGAGATGACGCGCCAGGATGAACGGCGTGCCCCTACCACGTTCTTGTAGGCAACCGAGAGCAGGTTGCGATCCTCGTTTGACAGATCTCCACTTTGCTCTGTCACCAACTTCATGGCTGCAGCCATGTCATCATAGCGCTCGGCCTGCTCAGCAAGCTTGGCCTTCTGTACCAGGTCATTCTTGTCCATTTTCTAGACTGAGAGAAGGAAAACAGATTTTTGGAAGATGTTGTGAATATTCAAGAGACAGTGATGGATAATTCACAATGCTCCTTACATTCAATATTTCACCAATTATTTATGTCGGACCTGATCTATTTGAAATGATTTTAATATTACTTTGCTTGAAACCATAATATTTGATTAGTGATCGACAAACAATGTTATAATGGATTAACTGCAATGTAGGGTTGAAAGAATTACCCAAATAATTGACTATTTTTTGATTACTAATTTAATCGTCACCTATTTTGATACTCAGTTTTTTTCTTCATTATTTAAACAAGATTTCAGATTTTTCTGTTTCTTAAATGCGAATATTTCCCAGTTTCTTTGCTCCATATAACATAGAAATCATTAAAACTGAATCACTTTGGTTTGTGGACAAAACAAGACATTTGAGGACATCATTCCCAGGTTTGAAAAATAGTTTTTTCTTTTTTTTTCTTCGGCATTTTCGGAAACAACTACTCAAGTAATGGAGAAAATAATCGATAATGAAAACTATTGTTATTTGTACCCCTACTGCAATGTAAAGTGTAGCCATTATTGCTTATTATTGCATTATATGCATTTGTTTTATTTGATAACAATCAATCTCCTCATTTGATAACGACTGTTACAATCACATTGCACTGACTAAATCAACAACAGCAACAAATGCTCACTTAATATTCTGTCTTTATAATTTTCATCACAATGATGATATTAAACACTGTAGCTTAAAAATTTGCCAAAAAAAAATTATATCCTCTACTAGGAAAGATTATGTCTCTAACCACAATGAAAGACGATATAAGTATCATTCTAACCCATCATTTTTTTAACCGTAGTAGAAAAATTGCAATTATTTTTACTCGAATTAATCGTGAAATGTTCATATCGTCCCATCCCTTGAGGGAGTGAGACATAGCAAACTGGGCCCCTAGGCAAGTGGGTCAACCATTCGCATCACTTGCTAATGCTAGCTGCTAAAAAAGATACGGTCCGCCAATCCTGTCTCCAACATATCTATTTCAACCTAAATTTGGTTTGAATATAACAATATCTCATTCGTCTAACACTTTTCGAAAGTAATTTAAGTGTAAAACCGACTACTGGCTTTTGAGCCGTTCGTTCCACGGACCCTTTGCGGCACCAGACGATGCCTTCCCGGGTCAGTTTGTAATGCCATCCCCCCCGATGCTATGGTGACATTTCGCTCACCGATGTGAGCATTAGTTGACTGAATACGACGGATAATATCGACGGTCGCCGGTTTAGCAAACTGGATAAGATAATGTCCGTGAGGCAAACCTGCCCTGTTCACACAATAGCGCACAGCGAAGCAGCTACAGGCTATGTAGCTTCTGTCGTCCCACATACGGTAACCGCTACATAACGGTTCTGAGCTAGGCCAGCGAGAGCAACGGCGGCCTTTCGGCGTTAAATATACATATTGAAGCTATAGGTCTGCTCCGTTAGTCGACCGTATAATACACATAAGGACGAAAATATGGTATTATGTTGTATTTATTCTTGTTTTTAATTCATTTTAAGCGGCTGTGTCGCGGCCCGCCCCGGCTGCCGAGCCCGACAGAACAAAGTGTCATGGAATCCGACCGTCGGATAGCTCGCTCGCTAGCAGCTAATGCTAACGAGCCTTTCATCGCGAACATGATCGCTTCTCAACGGGATCCCAGCGGACACGGTATAACGGGCGTTTCACTATTGAAACACGAATGGAAATCTGGCGTTCTAACGCGCTTTTCGCGAACATACTCACAATATTTGTGACTTTAAGTCCTGCTTTTAACGCTCGCTCTCTGGACGATTGAGCCTCCGTCCTCCGTTAGGTCAGCGTATCGCTCAGGGCAGTACCACTTCCGTTACACGGGCACTTGTGTTTCCTCTTCTCCCACCGCCACCACCACACATCTGCCTCACCTAACGCAGCCAGCGTTCACATGCTAAATTGCAGCGACGAGAAAACGCCATTGTTATCTTTTTAATGCTCTCTTTTTTACAGCTTAACGGGGGTTTTTTTAGGGGACGTACTGTAAACTACAATGTTCCCAAAAACCCTGTTTTACCTGTCTCTGCACTGCAGCACAGAAGAGGAAATGGTGTAGTGTTTTTACTTGATTTGTGTATCTAAAATGGCAAATTATTCATATATGCTTCACAAATTT
Source organism: Brachirus orientalis (assembly GCA_016785285.1). Lineage (NCBI taxonomy): Eukaryota > Metazoa > Chordata > Actinopteri > Pleuronectiformes > Soleidae > Brachirus > Brachirus orientalis. Next base: position 2,364,049 of record JAFBJR010000570.1, read on the forward strand.
ATCAAACCACCACCCAAAGCCACAACTGCCCCAAATTAACAGTAGTTATTGTCAAAACACTGTAATGGCTGATACACTAGTATATAGAAGCTCTTTAACTGACATTATATTTTTAATGCTAAAATATAATCATTATTTTTTTAAATCCATGTATTTTCAAATGTACTGTTTTAAGGGAAAAAAACACAGTTTTTAACAGAAATTCCTTAACAGAAAGATTTGTTTTAGTGGTTATTTTTGATTAATTTATGACTTCCTACTTTTATGTCAGACACACACACACACACACACAAACTCAGCATTTGGTGATGTTCATTGGGTTCCAGACTTCAGGTCATTGACTGCAAAGGATTGACAACCAAGTATTTATAAAGGCCTTTTATTAATTACCTCCACCAAGAAGGTTGTGTTTTTGCCAGTGTTGGTTTTGACTGTTAGCCAAAGAGCTCAAAAAGGTATGGGCGAATTTTGATGAAACTCTCAGGAAAGGTGTGTAATAGGACAATGGACAGATGATTAGATTTTGGTGGTGATCTGAATCGTAATCTGGATCCAGGATTTTGTTTTGAAGGATTTGTTATCATTGCGAGATAGGACAATTTTCAGCATTTGTGTATGTAACTCCACAATAAATGGCCTGGGCGCTTGGCAAAAAAAAAAAAAAACAGGTTAAGGACAAAATAGGTTCTATAATATATCAAAGATGGATCTGGATCCTGTGAACATTCCGGATATTATGATCCACAACAGGAAAAAAAAAATAGAGGGCTTGTGGGATTTTGGGCACTTTAAGGTAACAAATAAAAATACAGACATGCCATTAACACCAAAATGTAGCTGAGACTCTGCTGAATTGGACGTGCGTCAACGGATTTGTGGTATCTTTAATAAATAGCTGAGCTAGATCGAGAAGAAAACCACTATTACAGAAATATTGATTTTCGGGAATAACAAGGTCTGTGCTCTATGAGTGCTTTTCTAGTTTGGATTTGAGGTTTTCCTATTATTTTGGAGCCCCTTAAAATGGACAGTTATGTGTGAAAATCCTTATAATTCCTCAACAGTTAATGCAATACTTTTGCATACTTTAATCACACCTTAATTGTTTCATTTCAAAATCATTCATGACAACATGTGTGCTTTTGTCCGAATATATGTACGTTACTCTATATAAATGTATATATAAACTAAAACAGTATCAACTGCATATTAAGTATCCAATACAGCCCATAAACGGCTAGTATTTCAAGTTTATTATACATTATTCACAATGTATTGTCACATTTTTCTGAGAAGCCCAAATCTCTTTTTGAAATGTACCATATTTTGACTAAAAGCTGGAGAGAGGCCTTTTCTCTGAGCTCATGAAGTTTTATTTTTCAAAATATTAAATTAAGCCATCACACGCACAATTTAGGGGGAAAATATAAAGATTGTGATTTGCAATCATCTTTTTAAAAGTTATTGTTGGATATTCATGTTATAGACTAAAACAGGATGCCATCAAAAAACTCACAACAAAATATTTGAATTCAAGATATAATCTACAATAACTGACAGAATCAACCCTGGGTCAGACATGCTGCATATTATATAATAAATGGAAGCCTTTGCAATTTGCTAACTTATATGAAAATGAATAAATAAATTCACGTTTTCAAAAATATTCCGCTTCTCTGCAAAAGAGTGAACTCGATCAGCCTTGATATATATCGTAATAAGCAAAATAATTTCACAGAGCTCTTGCGTCACTTTTGACCCACCTGTGCATGAGGCAGCCTGTTCAGTGTTTCAGTGTCTGGTTGGAGAAGTTAAGAGTTATAACCAGAAAACACGTGCCATCAACATCAACATGCAAGTAGGCCCTCACTCTCACTCATTTTCTACCCCTTTATCCACTGAGGGTCGCGGGGGGCGCTGGTGCCCAACTCCAGCTGACATTGGGCAAGAGGCAGGGTACACCCTGGACAGGTCGTCAGTCCATCACAGGGCCACATACAGACAACCATTCACTCTCACATTCACATCTACGTGCAATTTAGAGTGTCCAATTTGCCTAATCCCCAAATCTGCATGTTTTAGGACTGTAGGAGGAACCCAGTGAGAACCCACGCACACGGGGGAGAACATGCAAACTCCACTGTACCAACCGTGTGGCCCAGCAAATAGGCTAATTGCTGAAATTATTTAAGTAACAATTATTTATTTGCAGGTCAGTCACAGTGTTTTATATTTTACCATTGGGATAAAACTGCAGATTATCATAGTGCTCAAATCTTAAGTCTGGCACCATTAGAAGAAAAGGTTAGAATACAAAACAAGTTGCTTGTCTAAAAGTAGAATAAGCCCCTATTTACCAATGTAGAGCCTTGAACTTGTCATATATACAGTAATGCAATAAAAACGAAAAAGAAATACAAACATCCTAACAGCTGTGACAAGCAAGAAACAAAAAGGTTGCTTCATACAGGACTAAAGCACTCGGGAAATTGTCAAGAATTTTGCATGCAGACTTTTTACTTAATCAACTATACCCAAATAATTCATCATCCCAGCACACTCAAATGATTGAGTAGCCATCACTGCTTACTATTTGGATGCAAAGTTGCTGTAATGGTCTGTGGTAGAGCGAATGTGTTTTCCAAGTAAAAAGTGCATGATGTTGATTCATGTCCAGTTGAGGGGAAAAGGTACTTGTGCAAATTTAACAAACAGAGCTGCTTCATATGGTGAGAGAGTTTCTGTTTAAACAAAAGGAATGACATGTATATTTTTAAACTCAAAAATAATTGCAAAATAAAAATAACAAATCTTTAAAAAAAAAAAAAGGCTGTTCCTTCTTTTGCGCAGCAGCAAGTGCTATTAACCAGCGTACAGTTATGAAGTTATTTAAACTGAAATTTTAGGCTGAAAACTAAACACATTGAAAATAGTTTTCTTTGTCCAGTTGAGTTCAATGCTTGCTTTGGCAGTTCATTTAATGAATAAGTCAATTGTTCACCATCAGTTACAGGAACCTGAGACCACTCTCTTTTTCCAGTAAAAACATTCTTTTTTGTAGGTCAAAAGTAAAAAAATTTGAGAGCAACATTCTTTAAATTCACAGAGCCCATATTTAAAATCATACCTATGTGTTGCATAGGTTCTACTCAGCAGCAACAGATATGGTTAGTGTTTGTTAAAATGGAAAAAAAAATAATCATTTATAATGTTAGTCATTATGAGAGTGAGAGAAGGACAGCAGCAGCACGTATTGAGTTAAAGTCTGTTTCCCTGTCTTACCCAGCGGTATACTGGCAGCTGAATAAAAACTGGGATGGAAAATTTTCCTGCTCACATTTAACTCGGATCCCAGTCTAGCAGACAGCGCTCTCTCCTCTCTCCAAGACACCATGATACAATTAAGGACTCTAATTTTCACATGTGTTATGCTCCTGTGGATACTCTGTTCTACAGCCAAAGCTGAATACATGGAAGCAAGAAAACTCAAGGTGAGACATATTCACTGGGGTTTAAACGCTGGAGGTAATGCATAACAGTCGTCAGTTAAGAGAAGTGATTTTTGATGAAGATTTTTTATTTATTTATAAATGTTTACAGAAAGACATTGTAAACCATGCAGACCATGGCTTCCTACAAGACACAGGCTCTGACCCAGCACCTCCAATAGCCAAGGGTGAGGTTCGTTTTAATTTTAAACCAATGAATAGTTTTCAACAACTGTTTTAAAGCAGATTATGCAACAGTTGCCGGGGCATTCTTCCACATTTTTGTGAATGTAGTTACAGTCTGTATTATGCAATAACAGGGCAGATCAAGTGTGTTTTTCTAAATGGTGTGGCTACTTTTTTAGCTGCCCAGTCACACTGCCGAGACCAATTAATTCAAAAGCGCCACAGGCAGTTAAAAAAAATCAAAAGTGATTTGTTTTTCAGAGTTGCCCACATGTCTCCTGTGCGTTTGCCTGACTGGATCCGTTTACTGTGAGGAGGTTTCCCCCGAAATGTCATCAGTTCCAGCGCTGCCAAAGGAAACGGCCTATCTCTACGCACGCTTTAACAAAATCACAAGAATACGCAATCAAGACTTTGCAGATATGGGTAAATAATAGTCCAAATGTTAAATAAAATTCTCCTCTTTTAAAAGGTCCACTTGCAAATACTCATTTTCCTTTTTCTCTTTCAGCCACGTTAAGAAGAATTGACCTAACCTCGAATCTCATCTCTGAGATAGACGATGGTGCTTTCTCCAAACTTCCTCATCTGGAGGAGCTCACCCTCACAGATAATAGACTGACGAAACTTCCGACACTTCCCACTGGGCTAGTCGTATTCAGTGCCAATTTCAACAGGCTTAAAACGCAGGGCGTAAAGGCAAATGCTTTTAAAGTAAGCGATTTTGCTCATTCTATGCTGAAAACTGTGCTGCGGATATGTGTTTGAGGACATTTGCCTTTTGTTGTTGCAGAAACTCACCAGACTGGCTTATCTTTACCTTGGAAACAATGAACTGACAGCAGTGCCGCACCTTCCAGAGTCCCTGCATGTTGTGCACCTGCATGTAAGTTCAACTGTAAATCACTGGTGTCCTGACACAGATGCTCTGTAGAAGTGATTAGATTTCTTTTACTGCCTGTGGAGGGAGTCAGTGGCAAGTATGCGATGATCCAATTCTGTGTCCTTGAACTGATCCCCTGCAGAACAACAAGATCTCAACAATAACAGATGAGACGTTCTGCAAAGGTAACAACAGTCACTACATTCGGACCAATATGGACCAGGTAAGGCTGGATGGGAACCCAGTGAAGCTGTGGCAGCACCCCGACAGCTTCATCTGTCTGCAGACTCTTCCTCTCGGATGGTACAACTGAATTCACTAAAGCATCCCGTTAGACACAAGTAAACCTAGGGCTGGATGTTCTGTGTTAAATGAAGGGCGCGGAGTAAAAATACCATTTAGAAAATGCTGTTTTCAAGTTATCTTTTATATATTTAAATCTACAATACAGTTCTACACAGTGTGACTGAGATGAAAATAAATAATTGATGAAGAGATTTAAAGATCCAGTGTGTAACATTTAGGAGGCAGAGATTTAATATGTCATCCACAATGGGCTTTTCACATGCAGCACCTTTTTGCATGCACAAATACATAACTTTAAAAGGAGAAGCGTGTCAGACAAATTGTATGTATTTTGTGCATGTTTTAAGATGTTTAACCACATCTTTGGATACAAGGGGCAAAGGAAGCTTTGAATCTTCCATAATCCAGATATGAAGCTCCTGAATTAGTTGGTGAAGTCAGTGGCTTCACCCCTACACTACATTTTTATGTTGATTTATGTTTATATTAGTACAAGTAAAATCACATACACTACCGTTCAAAGGTTTGGGGTCACTTAGAAATTTCCTTCTTTTTGGATGGGAACCCAGTGAAGCTGTGGCAGCATGTGGCAACATTAAACTAATCAGAAATACATTCTATACATTGTTAATGTGGTAAATGCCCATTCTAGCTGCAAACGTCTGGTTTTTAATGCAATATCTACATAGGTGTATAGAGGCCCATTTCCGCAACCATCACTCCAGTGTTCTAATGGTACATTGTGTTTGCTAATTGCGTTCGAAGGCTAATGGATGATTAGAAAACCCTTGTGCAATTATGTTAGCACAGCTGAAAACAGTTTAGCTGCTTAGAGAACCAATAAAAGTGACCTTCCTTTGAGCTAGTTGAGTATCTGGAGCATCACATTTGTGGGTTCGATCTAACCTTGTCAATGTCTTGACTATATTTTCTATTCATCTTGCAACTCATTTGACAAATAAAAGTGTGAGTTTTCATGGAAAACACAAAATTGTCTGGGTGACCCCAAACTTTTGAACGGTAGTGTATCACGTCAGGTGAATATTCTGGCTGACTGTTCATGTGCGGGACACTGATGTCTCCACTGCAGTTGTTCATGTAGTTTAAGAGAGAACTACTAACGAGAAACAACAATGGTATAATGGCCAGACCAGAATTGATGTATTTAAAAAAAAAAAAAAAAGTTGTAGTATAGATTTTTCCTAAGATGCACCCAAACATGGGGAGTTTTTTTTTCTTTTTTGTAAAAAGCAGGGAAGTTGTTTTTATTTTATCTTATTCTTAACTCAAAGTATTAATTAATTCACTGACCATTATTTCACAACCACTCAGGAAAAACACGCCCACTGGGAGCTGATTGTTAGGGTCAGGGTGAGCGTATTTTTCAGAGTCACGCTTTCCCGAGTGAATGTGGCTGCAGATACACTTACTACAGCAAACTGCAATGGACAAACCTGCCAGTGAATACATTTCACATTTTGAAGAAGAGACCTACAACACAAACAAAGAAAACCAGGACCCTTTCTGGTATATAAAGGCCACCATAGTTTCCTGATGCACCTAGGAGAGCAAAAGAGTCTTCTGTTTGCTACAATTTGCAGTCTCACCATTAGATATGATTAATTCTTACACACTGGACCTTTAAGGGGCGGGTGAAGATGGAGCTTGTTTCTATTGTTGTTTTATTGTTTCCCCGAGTATGAGACAAATGTGTCCGAAAACATCATCAAGATGTTGATGAATACAAAGGCTCTTTTTGTATTTTCTAGAGTAGCAAATACAGCTGAGACTGTTTTTACTTGGCAGGTGCTCCGCATTTTTTAAACATATTGGATTTGCTGTCAAAGCAGAGGTTATTATGAACATATTTTTTCGTGATTTCTTTTTCAGTCTTCATCTCACACAAAGTCACATTATAACTGCTGTGATGCTGTTTCTTAAACCAAAGACCATATAAGTAATAAAAACATGCATGTTGGAAGAGATTACTCCATCACTGTGTGATAACTGTGATAATGTTGTTGTCGTCGTGAACCAGTGACTTGCGTTTCAGTTTATGGTGGGAGTCTATGATTTGTCCTTCATCGACACATGTTAATTCCACATCAGATCTGACAGCTGTTCACTTGGCTGCAGGCTCGTCGAGAACGATCAGTCCATCTGCTATCCTCTGCTGGTACTGTCGTTCAGATTGTTTCCTCCGGTACACGTCGTCTGGGGAAAGAGGAAGAAAAATAATATGCCCAGATGAGATGCAGATAACACAGGCAGCTTGAATGCAGATGAAGGTGCACAGACTAAAAAGGCATCATATGCACAATGAATCATCTTAAATTTTAGACTCAGTTTTAAAAAATCTCAGTACTTTTTCCACACTGGTGGTGACACACATATACATAATGTAGGTTTATTATCAAATGATCATATTATATTGTACAGCTGCATAATTACTTGCAAAGTAATGAAAATCACAAACGTAGACAAACATTATTTGATAAAAAAAGAAAATAAAAGGGTTGCTATGATTCGCCCACATATTCTCTGATGTTGATAAGAGTCGACCAGTATGGGTTTTTCTATGGCTGATGCCAAATTTTAGAAATCTGGGCAGTTGATGGACGATAATTGATTTTATGGTCCATACACGAAGCAGATTTTGTTTTTTCCCCTCCACTTGACAAAATTCAACCGTTCACTCACTCACTCACTCATCTTCTACCGCTTTATCCTCCACATGAGGGTCCGGGGGGTCGCTGGTGCCTAATCCCAGCTGACATAGGGTAAGAGGCAGGGTACACCCTGGACAGGTTGCCAGTCTATGGCAGGGCCACATAGAGACAGACAACCATCTACTTTCACATTAATACTTATAGGCAATTTAGAGTGTCCTATTGGCCTAATCCCCAAAACTGCATGTTTTGGGACTGTGGGAGTAAGCCAGAAAACCCCCAAAAAACCCACACGTGCACGGGGAGAAATGCAAACTCAATGCAGAAAGGCCCTTGTTCCTACTGGATCGCAAACCCGGGTCTTCTTGCTGCAAAGGCAAGAGTGCTAACCACTACATCTTATTACACCTTATTACTAAATGCATAAAACTGCATACATGTTTAAATGCAGTGCACCACAGGAAGCACTGGGGGCAGTATCACTTCTATTGTCTGTCATTCTGCATTCACTCACGGGAGGAGAACCAAGTGTCAACCAGTCGTGACATGACCCGCAAGAATCAGAACTCCCGTTTTGAAACATCCAGTATCAGGGTCATGGACATGTTGATGTTTTGCAAATGGAAATTCAGACAAAAATTTTTAACACACTGTCCGTATGAAGAACGTATGAAAGATGGCGCAACAGATAGAAAAAAGAGGGAAAGTATGGGAGCATTTTGTGAGCCCTTTTGTACAACAGACCAGTTTCCACTGCAACAGCTTTTGTTTGTTTTAGTGGGAGCAGAGCCAGTGTAATTAAAAACCGTCATGTTTTTCAGTTAGTGCCAAGGTTACTTAACTTTAATGGCAGTAAGAAATTTTAGCTCAATTCTGTGTCGCCTGTGCTTTTTGTCATATGACAAATCATGAAAACATTTTGAACTAGCACTGGGAAATTGACCAGGCTGTTATTCTACACATTTTTCTCCCCATGTGTTGTTTTCAGTGTCACACATCAAAATTATTCATTCCCCATTTCTGAGGACATTTATTAACTCTGGAAAGACATGTCATATACTGTATAATCAACTTGCATCCAGAAAAATGAAACAAGGAGAGAGGAGAAAAATATTCTCAGAGCACAACCAGATAAAATGTGCAGGGTTGTTTTTTTTCTTTTTCTAACAGAAGGGCTTTGAGCCTTCACTTCTTCTGAAGTGGCACATTTGAGCACATCTGGAAAAATGTTATATGGCTTCAATGAGAGCATAAAAACACAGTCTTTAGAGTCTTCTGAGTGGAACTACTCTGTACAGGTATAATACCTAATGACGTTTGAAACAAGTAACTTATTAACTTATTAACATTAACTGCAATGTAATATTATAATGATATTTGTTAATCCACAAAAAAAAAATTATTGCAGAAAAAAGCTAAATATTCTCTTGTTCAAATCTCTCGAATGTCAAGATTTCTTGCTTTGTTTATCACTGACACTAACTATTTTCAAGTTATCAATGATTTGTTGGACCATTTTGGGCTCAGGGACAGATAAAATAAGCAGTTTTCACTATGTAATTTTATATTAATTAAAAGTTTAACAATCTGGGTACTATATGTATATCACCTCTTCAATTCAAGACAGATACCTCTCATTGTCATAAACACTAAATTATGAATAATAACAGTTTCACAGTAATTTCCAACTGAATGTAGCATTCATTTTTACAAGTCATTTTCACAAACTGACAAGAGACAAAGAGATAAATAAATGGACTGATTAAACAATTTCAAACCCAAATGGAAAAACTAACAATTAAAAACGAAATATGAATATGAATTTAAATATCCTTTAAAAGTTTTTACAGTTGAGGGAAGTGGAAACACTGGCACATCAGACTATCAAATAAAGAATGATTTGTAGAAATCATGAGGCAGAAACATCACTCAAGCTTCTGCATTTCACTGCATTGGAACAGATGGTGGAAATGGCAGATGAGACGAGGTATGTGACTGATGAAGAAACCACAACATTCAGATTTAGCACAAAAGAGCAGATATTACTACACTTTTTCATCAAATGCTTTTTGAGTTTGCTTTTTGCTCTTTATAATATTTGAGACATTATTTGGAGGCTGAAGTCCTACGTTGTGTGCAGCCCCACAATCGCATTAAATTGATTAGGGGGCTGCATGTGGCCCATGGGCCACAGGTTTGAGAACTCACTCTAATGGAGACACACATATTATCATTATTGAAACTTTGCCTAGAATTATAATACTGTAAATATTATCCTAAAAAGGCAACTCCACATTTACTTTCATTCAATTTTTGACTGGCCCTAGAGAGCATATCATTTCCATTATCCACAAGAAAACAAAACTTTCCAACTTTCCATTCTTAAAAAGGTTCCCATAAACACAGAATTATTTCAAGAAATGTCTTTATACACACAAAAACCCCAAACCAACTCTAAATGCTTTAGTATATATGCCGGGTCTGTGTGCTGTGTGCTGTAACACCGCCACAGCAACACCAAAAAGAGAGAGGAAGACATGGAGCATGTGCATAAAAAGTTAGCTGTGTTAAATTCTGCGTTCCATTTATACTGAAAGTCAGAGGTAAATGCAAACGTATCTCGGGTTAGCCTTTGTTAGCAATACCAGCCAATAACAAAGCTCTTCATGGCATTTTGCACACGCAAACAGTGTACAACATGTTTATACTTAAAAATTACACAACACCATACTGATTTAGTGTGAAATAAATACAAAAGAAGTGATATTAAAAGGAAAAGAAGCAGAGTTTGCATAGTGGCAGCCATGTGGAGGTTGATGAGGTTGCCGAGTTTGAAATCCTTGTTCAGGATGTGTTCCTTACACAGGAACCTCAAAAAATCCGAGCTCCAACTACAAATGGAATGCACAATAAGGGTTAGAGAGGTGGGGCTATGACATCAAATATTTCTTAAGTTGCGCAATGGTGATATAACCAACATAAGGGTGGTCTATCAACATTTTTAACTCCAGGATCCATTTTTCAAAAGTAGCATTTTTGAGCTCCCACAAAGCTGGTTCCATGTGGATAAAAAGCTGATACGATACAAGACTTTGGTGGGTTTTCCCCAACTTGTTCTGTGCATGGGCCCTCAGAGGCCAATATGGCTTCTACATACACTGCAGGGGTCTCCTACACATGGCTCGTCAGTGACCAGCAACTCCCAGTCCCTTTCCAAGTAGTTTGCCAAAGGTTTCAATAATCAAACATAAACCTGTCCACCTAAGCTTACCTAAACTAAGTAGATACACTCCAGCATACACCACCACTCATTTCACAAAAAAAATACCCAATATACATCATACATATCTCTGTATATATGAATACTCTTTTGAAGTGATACTGTGACAAGTGAGTAGAATGAAAAGTGAATAAGCCATAATATGGATGTATTGGTAAATGCACTGTTTTGTTTTGACAGCATTAATATTTTTTATTATTTATTTATTAGTGTGTGATATACTAGAAAGAAATGCATACAGAAATACAAAATGCACATGAAGGTGAATTAAATCCTATTTCTGTTATTTATTTTTTATTGCAAAATGTGAGTTGTGGATACCGACATTTTGAAGATGCTCAATCAAAAAAAAACAAGCTCATTCAGTGTGTTTGGGTTGAAATAAGCGATGAGTATAATTGTTAAAAGCTCTTGGGTCATTTTCATTTTGTTAAAGTAGCTCTCAGAATAGAAAAGGTTGGAGACACCTGATATACTGTATATACAGTATACAGTACACCTGTAGGGGGCGGGGGGGTCATTTGGTGCCCAGGAACAAGTGCCTACCCCAGAGAATGATCCGCCCATGGCAGTAGACTCACTGTAGTGTATATTACTGACACTCACATTTTACACAACAGTAGTACACACACTGTATTACTGCAAGTGCGACATAGCAAATATTTCTACCTCTAACGTCTCAGTTTGTACACAAAATATTAAAACAGGTCAAACACTACAGTCAGTCGGGTGAGTTTGGACACAGTGAACGGCAACTTACTGAAGCTAACAGGCTAACAACACAAATCACGACAGCTGCACAAGTTTTACGGTTAAACGGGCGCTTATTTCGTCGTCGTTTACTCACAAAAAGTCTCTTTTCCAATCCTCACGTTGATCATGATCCATTCCATGACTCCTCCAATGCAAAAGAAAATGGGAAGGAACCTGTACATCCCGAGACGACGTTTACCCGGGACAAGGCTCAGGACATATTTTAGGTTTTTACTCCGTTGAAACATTCTTGAAAAACATTTACGGCGCCTTGTGTAAAATAATAAAGTCAGTGAGGGGAACAGCGTGGGTCCCCAACTTGTCCTTTACCAATGTTACGCGAGGGGACTGGCGTGCCGGGTGCGCTCGTGTAGTGTTGTGGCCTAAACCAAACGGGCGGTGAAGGATAGAAAAAGGAGAAGGCTTTACAGTCTCAGTAGCGGATATTAAAATAAACGCACCCAGGAAGAGTCGCGATGCTGCGTTCAAGTTGTATCATTTGGGTCGGGAGAAAACAATCTAGACATATTCTACTTGACAATGTCACGTGCAGATAAATCCAAACTCATAGCTATTTTGCCCGAAATATAAAAAACGGGTTTTCTAAAGTTTACTTAGTTGTGAAATGTTACACGTTTGTGACATCGACTGTTTGCCTTCGTGCGTGTTTTACGGTTAGTACGGTTAGCAGAGCTAACTACCTTAATGAGGGCGTTGTTTCTCCAATTTTGCCGATATTCAGTGAATGCAGCACCGGGTTTACGCGGCTTCACATTAAAGTGTTTAAGATTACGCTATCAATTATTATTATAATTATGAGGTTTTGTTTTATCATTAAACCGGTAAGCACTGCTAAACTTAAGTTTCAATGTCACACAAGCTCAAGTTGTTTTGTTCTTACAATTTCGAGCCACAAAAAGTGACTTTAAGGGAATAAAAGCTGTCTGTGTAGGAAAGTATAATTCGTTTTTTCACTTGCAGTGAAAACCAAAAACCGTATTTTTGGGGGGTTTCACAAAACAATTACGAATATAATAATAACAAAAAACCAATTCAAAGTGGGCCGTTTTTCGTTTTTGTGGATTCCGTATTTTTGCTTTTTCGTCTTGGATTGAAGAATGAATTAGCGATATCGATTTTTAACAGGAACAGGAGTGGGAACGACTGTGGGGACAGGAAGAGGCGTCGGAACAGGAACGGACACAGAAGTTGGAATGGCAGTGGGAGCGGGAACGGCTCTTACTGTGACTGGAGAGGGAGAGAGCGAGCGAGACAGTGTTGTGTTATGTGTAAACAACTTTGGTAAACCCAAGCTGTTTTTACGGCTTTTAAGTGGATTCTTCCCTGATAACACGGGCATATTTTAAGATGACAATGGAAGAATTCATCGGGCTCAAATTGTGAAATTTGAGTGGTTCAGCGAGCATGAGAATTCATTTTCACACGTGGATTGTCCACCACAGAGTCCAGACCTTAACCCCATTGAGAATCTTTGGGATGTGCTGCAGAAGGCTTTGTGCAGTGGTGCGACTCTCCCATCATCAGTACAAGATACTGGTGAAAAATTAATGCAATAAATCTTGTGACATTGCAGAAGCTTATCGAAACAATGCCAGAAGCGAATGCCTGCTGTAAAATTACTGTCCTGTTGCCTACGTGTCTGTTTTTATATATCTAAATACTGTTCAATTATTATTATTATTGAACTACTAGATTAAATAATTTTCACTGGTGAGCTGACAACTCAGTTTACAAGATAAAACATGAAAAATAAACCTTTCAGTGCCCCAAATTACTACTACACATGAACGATAAATAAATGAGTTAATATGAATTGTTAGTTCTTAAATCGCTAATTCTTTGTCCTTGTTTGCAAACAAAGGTTCACGGACAGTAAAACGCTCATACTGCCACCTAGTGGTAGAAATGACGAACATCAGCTATTCCCTGTGTTCACAGAAGCAGCGGTGCATTGCGGTGGAAAGCGAATCAGATACCATTGCTTACGGAACACCACACACAGCAATCACGTAGCTTAAACTATATAACTATAACTTATATTTGACTGCAACAGTGTCAACGGAATCGTAACACGGAAAACTTTTATTTTGAAATATACACGCCCACGTCTGGGCCACGTGGTTTCGCTTGACGTTTTTGAAAACGAGTCCACAAAAACGAAAAAACGGCCCAGTTTGAATTGGTCTTTTCGTTTTTGGTTTCACAATCAAAAACGAAAGACCAATTCAAACAATTTTATTCCAAAATTCGTTGGAAGCAAACAAAAAAAATTCTTTTGACTGCCTCCATTTTTATATACACTATATCTCATAGGGCTTATTTGAGGGTTTTTTCATTATTAGAAAATGTTTTGTTTTTTCAGCTCCTTAAATGTGAATATCTTCTGGTTTCTTTGCTCCATTTGACAAATAAATCATTGAACCGAATCATTTTGTGGAAAAAAACAAGACATTTTAAATCATTATTTCCATATTTGAAAAACACCAATCGATATGTTTCATAATTTTATGACATTTTATGGCCCAAACGAGTGCTTGATTGATGGAGAAAATAATCAACAGATTAATCAATTATGAAAGTAATTATTAGCTGCAGCCCTAGTCCCGAATCACATTACAAGTATTGTTAATTGTTTTATAAGACACTTTAAGACAATTGTTGAAAACCACTTTGTAGCCGTGAGTATAACTGGGCCAAAAACATAATATTTTAGAGAGTCTGTTCTTTTCCCACATGTTCAAAGCACATGAAGACAATAAAATCAGAACAGCAAATCCACAACATTATAAGAAGGATTACTTATATAGAGCCGTAACACAATGAAACCTCGAGTCCTACTGGGTTCAGGTGCAAAGTCAAAACAGGAAGCAAAATTTAATGACAGACCAGAACACAAATGTATTTATTTTGGCTGAAATGACAAAACACATCAATCACTGGCTTGAACTCTGAAATGTAAGAGTTTGACATCACACTGCACGGCGCACACAGAAAATACATACACAAGACACATGACAAGACACATGCAACAACTATAGGTGTTGAGACACTGTACCATAAAAGCTAAAAGACTAAGTTTAAGACCTACTGTAAACTCTCCAGAAAGAAGCTGGCCTAAAGATAACAATTTTTATTTTTAAGTAAAAAAGAAAAAAGAAAAAAAAACATGTGACCAGGACATTTTCTTTTTGACAAACCTGTTCACATCACATACTTACTGACTGGGTTTTAAAAAATACAGTTGTTTAAACAACATTAAATGAAAACTATCGACATTAAAAAATTATGCACCCACTTTCTTGCATCAGTGTGGCACAATACTCACTCACGCACTCATCTTCTACCACTTCATGGGGGGGGGGGGGTGCTGGTGCCTAATCCCAGCTGACAGAAGGCAAGAGGTGGGGTAAACCCCTGGACAGGTTATGGCACAGTACAATTTTCCTAAATGAACATACAAGCTTTATTCAAAGGCTTTGTTTTATAATCTCAATAAAGTGTTGTTAAAGAAATGTGTAAAAATGTAGTGGCAATATTTTTTTAAAAAGTGTTATTCTACAATAAGTGTCTTGTGATCAAACTGGTGAATTAAACAAAAACTTAAATTGTTACAGTTTCTTTGCTGTCTGGACTTTTGAGTTTGTTTACTGTAACGTGTTGTAGATAAGCAATGTAACAATATTAAAATATCACATTAGGATAATCCAGCAGTAACAAGTCCACCGTAAGATCTTTATTGTGATATTGTATCAACAATTTCAAAATCTATGTCTCTCTCTCCTACGTCCATGCTAAGTTCTTTGTCGCTGCTAACACCTGAATGGATGACCTAAGATGTTCTCACTTCACTCCGTTCTATGGAAACAAAACTACAATTTTGGATGTGTCAACTGAGAAAAACCTCTCAACATGTGAACATGGAGACAAAACATATTTGTAATGCTCTTTTTTTATGTTTTTCATAAATTAAAGTAAGGTATTGAGACAATTTAGCTCTTTTGTGAAATTGACAATACCATTACATCACTGCTTTCAAATTAAAAAAATATATTAGACGATGCATGTCTCATGGAATAAAAAGACAAGATGTCACCCATGACTCAGTCTTCAACTTTGTGAGCTGGTCTACAAAAAGTCCAGTGGTGTTCCACAGTGTTCTCATTTGCACGCTCACTCATGTGGTGCACACGCGTGTTCCTGATGGTAAAGCCTTGTTTCATAATGTAGTCCATGAGGTGAACCCTTAACGACACCTCCTGGTGATAGTCACATGGTCCAAAAGTGAAAGACACCTGGCAGTCTCTGGTGTCCATCATGTGTTTGTTCCACTTGGTGAAGTTGTTGGAGATACCTTCCAGCAGGGCGTGGACCTTTGTCGTTATAGTCAACTGTGTAATGATAACAGCGACGGGGTTCGAGTATTTCGACAGTTTCCGCGTGCTGGAGAGCTCAACGACCTGCTCAAAGATGTCGGGAGGGTACAGCGGCTTGGGGTCATTAAGGCACTGAATCAAAGGCTGGATCTGGTAGAAGTCTGCCTCCTTCCTCAGAAGGTCTGTCTCTGTAAAATCCACGGGGAGGGTGAGCTCAGATGTCCGCAGGAAGTTCAGAATGTACCGGAAAAGCGTTCCATCGCGATCGATGAAATAATTCCCCTGGGAATCACGAGTTGTGGGGAAATCCCCCCTGAACATGGCGCCCAGCATGGAGTCTGGATAGCGTTGCAGGGTGGATAAACTGGTGGTATATAGGTGGCCTCCCACGTTCAGAGTAACAGGAGTAGTCATCTACAGAAAAGGAGAGGAGAACAAGTTAAAGAATCATTTTTTTTGTGAAGCTGCAGCAAACTCACATGTATGCATCTTTTTAATATTTGATGGTGAGTGGCCCCTGACACTTGAAAGCCATCAGAGGTTACCAGAGCATGTCTGTCTGTCATGGCTGACTATGTTGCACAAGTTGCTAATATTGCACGTTGTCCAAAAAATAACAGGCAACATGGAGAACAACCTTGTCTGAAAGCTCTTGTCTTGTATTAAATGATTTTAGTGTCTAGCACCCGTTGTTATACTTGCAAAATGTGTTTTGATCAGCTGACACTTGTGCAATGGACCCACAAGGCTGTTCGGCAATGCTCCCAGGATTCCCACGCCTCAGTTGGCATTAAATTCAAGGACCTTTCCAAGACCAATTCTCACAAATTCAAGGACCAAATCTGCTGACCCAGCTTAAGATGGAAGGGCAACTTGTAAGAGGTGCTTCACCCAAGGTGTCCATTTTTACAGATGTGCAGCATGTTCTGCATCTGGACAGGTGACTGGCCTTGGGATCTTGGACAAGCCAGTCATTTTCTTTGGTGAGACAGAGATCTTGGAATTTGCTTTTCCTAGGCATCACGTCATTTTCTCTCTCTTGCTAAACGTTACTTGCTTATTGTCCTTCATGGAATCTCATGTCAACAGCCAAGACAGACAGTGGACAGTGGCTACA
Source organism: Brachirus orientalis (assembly GCA_016785285.1). Taxonomy (NCBI): domain Eukaryota; kingdom Metazoa; phylum Chordata; class Actinopteri; order Pleuronectiformes; family Soleidae; genus Brachirus; species Brachirus orientalis. Next base: position 2,381,125 of record JAFBJR010000570.1, read on the forward strand.
ACACCACTAACAATTATGACTCAATATTTTTTCTTTGCAGGCCTAGTCTATGTACATCAAGCAATGCAGAATGCATGAAACAGTAGGTGGTGTTGTAGCAAACAAGGGCACATCAGCAGCAGAAGACATTTACCTAAATATCAACTTCTTTCTTGCACAGAATTCAATGACCCATGTCTATTTAGGGCAAAACCTTCAAGGGCCTTGAAAGCTTTTTTTTAATTAAATTCACAAACTTAAGGATTTCAAGGACCTGTGGGTACCCTGCGCTTCATTCAGAGTGAGAAGCCTTTCAGTGGATGCCTCCACTGCGTACATGCAAATTATCCATTGAAGTTCCTGTTTAGACTTGAAATTAAAACAGGTCCCGAGAGATCCAATCACAAGTGCAACTGTTTACACCTGGCATTAAAATGCAAAGAATGACATCTTATGATTGGATCTCACAATATTCAAGTACACTTAGTAGTCTTTTCTGTTCGTGAAGATGAACAAATGTGGTTTCAATGGAATGGACGGAAAGACACTTTCAAGACATATCAGGGCGGAAGTTAATGCCATACTAAGTCAGGTCATAGTTAGTATTTGCATTCAGCAATTGTTCATGAGGAAATGAGAATTTGCTGCCTATTTATTAGCTGCAACAAATACAGTCTAATACAACTGCCCTGTAACACCTTGTCCAACAGCTTGCTGTGATGTGCTACTGAACGCAGAAATTATATCAGGCCTAATATTAGAAACACTTTTCTGAACATGCAAAAATATTTTGCATTATAACTAAAAGATCCATAGTGTGTTAAATCAATTTGGTCTCTGCAGTCTGCTGGAAAAAATGATATGACACTACACTTGTCCTAAAATCCAAGATTGACTCTTACTGTTCATGTTAATGTTAATGTAAATTGTTTCCACAGGATGGAACGATTCCAAACAGTAATAACTCAACGGCAAATTATTCGCAGGCATCAGAAGACCTACAGAAGGCCTGTATTTTTTAAGGAGTAGGTCACACAGGAAATAAAAATAATGTCAGAAAAAATTATGTCATATTTAGGATATGCATTTCTTTAATGATTGCAAGCAGCAAAACAATCAACAATCAGCTGAGCCCTCTTGTTTCTGTGTTTGGAAAATAGGCCACATAGCTGCTGTGATTCATAGTACCGAAGTTACATTTTTTAGAAAAGGTTAGGTGAACCAAAATTTTTTAGCAAAAATACTGACAAAGCTAGGATTTATTTTTGTACTGTTGAATTAGACTGCGTTACATTTAGCCTGGTGTGACCTTAACTGACAAAAGAGTGAATATAACATAAAATTTCATCACCAGAAACACCCGAATTTAATCTGATTGACTTCTCTCCATTTCTTACCCTATGGCCCCAGTTTCCATTATCCATTTGTAGAACAATACCCACTTGGTCAGAGCCAAATAGAGAGGCAGTTATGGTTTGGATTACCTCAAATTCACCTGTGAAGAAAATCACTCACATAAACATTCACTGTAACAGTTGAGTCACGTGTTTATCAATACAGGTAAGAGCTTTCCGATTCCGGTGTGTGTTCACTTAAAGGGCAACACTCACTTTGTGAATAAATAAACATGTTACAATAGTCAACCATTTGTGCTTGATGTTATTCTCTGTAGCAGATTACGAGTTCAAAGTGCGTGTTTTTCACAAAACTTATCCCTGTGTTTGTAAATAATAAAGTCGTATATGAAAACAGTCTTATTATAAATTTAATTACACGTTTTGTGTGAGTTTATGAGTGTTTAAACTGATGATGTCTTATATTTATTAACTTATTAATTAATTTATTCACTTTTTTTTTCATCTGCTATGGACCCTCTAGTGCAGAAGTGTCAAACTTGTGGGCCAAATGCTTTGCCCTTGTTGAATACATGCAGTCCAACACTTAATATCATGTTATAATGAAAACATGGGCCGCGACCTCTTCTTCCTTCAAACACGTGTGGCTGAGGCACAGCTGCCAGTGCCAAATGCCTTTCTAGGAATGTTTGTATATCAATATAATATGACATGCAGTTGTAATTACCACATTTTAAAATTAATTACATTCAACATTGAATTAAATGGGGCCGCAAAGTTGATGTAGTGGTTGGCATTCTTGCCTAAGCAGCAAGATGACCCAGGTTAAACTTTTGCGCAGAGTTTGCTTGTTCTCTCCATGTGTGGGGAGCTTTCTCTGGGTTCAACGGTTTCCTCCCACAATCCAAAAATATGCAGATTTGGAGATTATGGACACAAATTGGTAACCTGTCCAGGGTGCACCCTGCCTTTCAGATTAATTTCTCCATTTTTGATATTAATAAATTTATTTTGCATGACATAGTTTTTATTGCAAAAGAACACACCATTCCATCTTAAAACAAGCACTTTAAAATTCATCATGAATATCTTTATTGCCATATCATGATGGAATACTGTGTTAGAAATTTTAGCTCATATTGCCCATCCACTACTGAACACTTTAGACACTCATTGGCCCCCAGGTCATTTGAGTTTTGACACCCCGGCTCTTATGAGTCTTTACTAAACTTCGAAGTTAATTACACGTTCAAAAAACACAATACTGAAATATTCTGTTCTACCACAACTACCATCAGGTGTTAAGGGTTAGAGTAGGATGAGTGAAACAGAAACGTGTGTGACGGAACGTGTTGTCAGACTTCTACAGAGGTAAAGATGACAGACACTAGTTGTTCAGAGACAGTGAAAGCTAAACGAAGTGAATGGACATTATGAGGACACAGCAGCAACTAGCCACTGTGCGCTAATGGAAGCACCTCATGTTTATTAACTGCAGTGAAGCGACCAAAGAAGCGTACATACGTAAAAAAGCACAAATTATATAATTCGGTTAAATAAATGCTTCCTGACTGGATGTCTGGAACTCTGAGGCGGCGCTGAATTCAACTGTGAGCAACACAAGCCCTTATTGTAGCCTGCTAGCTGGTTGCTAACTAGCATGCTAAAGTGGCTAGCACTCGGAGTCATTAAAACCTGCTCTGAAGGTGAAAGCTGGGGTCCGAATTAAGATGGTATGTAAGTAAAGTAAGACTTTAAAACAAAACAAACAAAAAAACAAGCCTCACCTGCTTTATTTGGTGAAGACTCGACTTGTTTTTATTCTCGTAACAGCTACAGACAGTTAGCATTTAACGGTGCAGGGACAGCCACTGGTGACTGCCTCTGGTTGCACCGAGCAGCTGAGCTCGGATCCGGGCTGCAGCAAAACTACGCATACAGAGACGAGAGGAGGAGGAGGAGGGGGAGGGGGAGGAGGAGGTGCTGCTGCAACCACAGACACCTCCGCATGAATACACCCATTCACACAGCTGCACACACAGAAACACTACCACATACATGGAGCTTGTATAGCCTTACACCGTTGACACTGATCTGACATAGCATTGTCAGTACATTAGTATAAACCCAGGGAAATTCATAAATTCATCCCAGAATCTGCCCAAATAAACGCATTATTTTATTTTTCGCACCTTAGAACATGAATTAAACAAAGGTGCAACAGTTCTTGCAGCTAAAATCATTTTTGAAAATCAAATAGAGACTCATCAAAACAAGATGCCTGACTAGTCATCCCATTATATCCCAAAATTCAACAATTTTCATTTCAGTGTTGTTGTTATTCATGAAGGGAAAAGACAAAAGTAGAAATAGGCCTAAAACAGAGTAACCCATACAGAGTATAAGCCTTAAAGTCTGACATTAAGCACCCTGCGCCTCCATGAACAAAGCAGTTTAGAGCCTGACCTGGAGTTAGTGCTTAGACAACAAATTGCCAAGGTCGGATTGACGGTTGATCATTAGCTGCTGCGACTAACCTAACCCGACTGAATGTGTCTGACATTCATACATGTTTTATTGGTAGGAGGAAACTGGAGAGCCTGGAGGAAACCCACACAGTCACGAGGAGAACATCTGCACACACCCTGACACAGTTCAAACCAAGGGGAATTCATCCATTCATCACTTGAGGCCATTTTATTTTAATCTGCCCAACAAATTTAAATTTGGCGAGGATTTTTTTGTTTGTTTGTTTTGCACCCAAGGACATGGATCAAACAAAGCTGCTAGAGTTTCTGCAGCTAAAAATAATGCAGCCCAAATAAATCAAAACTACCGGATCAGTCATCCCATTATATCCCAAAATTCAACAGTCTTCCTTATTGTTATTATTATTACTTAGGGCTGCAACAATTATTCGATTTCTCATTTCGGTATGTGGACAAAAGCAAGGTGTTCGAAAAGATCATTATTTCCAGGTTTGATTAATACCGATCAACATTTTCTGAAATTTTACGGACCAATCTAGATTTATCGTTATAATTGACAGATTATTTGACTATGATAATAAATTGTTAGTTGCAGCCCTATTAATATTATTGCAGCACATTATTTTGTTCATACAGTAGGCCTAAAAGATGCTGCGATTTTTCTTGGGACCAAAATAGGATGGTTCTCAAGGGACCGTTCAGGTTGAACGGTTTGAAGATAAAGAGTCAAAGTTGAGATGGTCACATGCAGAGGAGAGATAGTGATAATACTGGACAAAGGATGTTGAAGATGGAGTTGCCAGGCAGCAGGAAAAGACAAAGACCACAGAGAGGACATGAGGGACAGGGCAAGATGGAGGCAGATGATCAGCTTTGGCCTCCCCTAAAGGGAGAAGCTGAAAGTAGAAAAAGGAAAGTAGGCCTAAAACACCCTAAGTAACCCATACACAATGTGAGCCTTGTACCCAGTGCCTCCATAAACAAAGCAGTTTAGATAGAGCTTGGCTTGGAGTTAGTGCTGGTATACAATGGAGAGATAATTATAGTCCTCCAAGCTGTGTGGTAAATTAATCTCAAATATAAAAAAGTGTGTTGCAACATCATGTTTCCAGTATCCCTTTAAAAGTAAATACATAGCATTAGACATTAACTGGATTCCACTGTTGTTTTTCTGTGGTTGTGTATTTTTACTTGACTAAAGGCTCACCTATTAAAAGTGTAGGCGCACTTAAGTCTGCAACATCACAAGAAAATGTTCAGAGCTTTATCTTAATGTTTGACAGGAGTCTGAAGTTTGTAAACTGCTCACTCTACCACACCAAAGTCCATAAGTAAAATCAACATTTTAGCTCACTGGGACATGGGAGTTGCTGGTAAGCTGCTGCCACGTTTGGTAAGTTTGTGTCACTTATGCAAATCCAAACAAATGATTTCAAACACAGAAGCCACACTGTGACATATTTGAACTTACGGATAGAGGCAGCAGTGGATGAACAGCTCATATGTGTTGCGTGATGTTAAATCCATGATTTTCCTCAATGGAATTTGGTGGAGGAAGGGAGTGGTTTCACAAAGCAACACAAACTTCAGCTTACAGTTGAAAAGAGGTGAACACATCAGTCGTTTATTAAGTGGTTAAAATCATTATCATAAATCACCTCAGGGGGTGACGTCACTCCCAGTTCTGTAAAGTGTCAGTACCTCATATGATCTTGCGTTACAAAACATGAATTACTTTAATGTCCTCAGTAATTGGAATACATCATAAGTTGAATGCTCTTTACTTTTGAGTCAAAAGAATTGTGGCACACTATGAACCTTGCCTACTACATTTTTTTCCAAGTGTGGACATCTGTGAATTCATATTCAAGGAACACATGAAGATGTGAATTTTTTTTTTTTTTTTTAAAGTCTTTTTTCAGGAAGATTTCTTCATGCAGCCTCTGGCGTCTTGCTGTAAAATGATAAACTCCAGGATGAGCTTGGCGGTGCGACACGGTCTCTCCATCACCACTGAGTGACCGCAGTTCTCCAGCAGGTCCACTCTGCAAGCAGGCAATGCCTCTGCAATAACTGAGGCCCCAGAGACATCCACCACCTGCACAGGTATGGGACAATTATCATGTCTGTGGTTATGCTTCTCTATTCAGACAATGCTAAACAGACCACAACTAAATGATGGATCTATGTGTCTATGTTACCTTGATGTTTCAGCACAGGTACAACAGTAGGTGCAATAAGTTTCTAGCAGACGGAGGCGCCTTGAGGCTGCAGATTCATCTGCTACATCACTCAACTTCATAGTTACCTGGTCTTGTTTGCCCCATATCACTTGAAGAGGTGCATTGATCAGATGTAAGTGATCCTGTAATGCATATCTTGATTCCTCACCAATGATCTCCATAAATACTAATGAGGAAAAAAAAAAAAAATAGAAAAATGACCACACGAGCAACACATGGAAGATACTGAAAATATTCACACTGACAGGAACTAACCTTCTTGATAAAATGTGTTGTGAGGTTGTCGAACATCTACCAGTCCTTGAAGAATCTAAACGATCAAGAAAAAAAGGATGTCGAAACATTTTAAAGGCAGATTTTTTTTTTAATCGGTTCCCTCTTTGCCGACCCTGAACACACATGAAATTCATCAAGTTGTTTTCAGTTTTTAATGAACACCTGACCTGCTGAGGGATTCTAAAGCGAACATGGGAACAAAGTCTGATCATGTCCTCCATCTCCTGAGGCGTAGTGGGGATCAGAGGAATGTTTAATGAGTAGCTGCTGTGCTCTAGGTCGTGCAGGTGATTGTCAAATTTGGTCTCACATGGATGTCTGATACCTGCAGGGTAAAATTCAGCATATAAATAAATACAGACGTTAATTCACAAGCTGCAAAGGGAAGGGGGGGGGAACACATAAGGATGTGTATGTGTATTATTATGGTCGTGTCATGTAAAATGACATGCATACAGTAGAGCATGTTTGACTGCCACATTGCTTTAAACGTAAACTCTAACACCTAATTTGCAAAACGCGGTGTTAGATAAGCCTCCCTCTTTCAATGCTCTTTCAGTTTGAGCATGTTCTCCAATCCTTTAGCACCTCTAAAGCTTAATGTTACAGGATTGTAAACAAAAAGGTGTTTCTGCAGGAAACTGTTCCTGCAAGTGCATGGCAACGTCTCACTGTATAAGCAAAGACTAATTCTTGGACAGTATAATGGGGTTGGGTGGATTACACACCTGGACTTACGATTTCAGATTCACTGCATCTTTCTAGAACTGTCTACATATTCATATATTCACTGTACAGTTAACACCATTTAACATATACATCCATTTAGGGCGACAACTAACGATGAATCGGATGAATGTCGATTATTGTCTCAGTTAATCGAGCAATCATTTGGTCTATACAATGTCAGAAAATGTTGAAAAATGTTTTGTCCACAAACTGAAATGATTCATTTTAATTATTTCTTTGTTACATGGAGCAAAGAAACCAGACATTATTCACATTTAAGAAGCTGAAAAACCCTGAAACCAATCAACTGACAATCAAAATAGTTGACAATTAATTTGATTAATAATGGATTATTAGAGTCACTGTTTCAGCCCTACATCCATTTAACCGGCTGTGATCGTCACTAAAGCACATACGTGTGTATTTGGCTCCTGTAGCGTACACTGCAAATACATATAAGTGTTTCAGGGCAGAGAGTGTTGCTGAATCTTACATAATTTAAAGCTTCATCTGGTGGTACTTGGAAGAAAATCAGCAATACTCTTCTACTGTATATACTAGGTTATGTGATATATGGAATTTTGACCAGAGTGTGTAGAAAATGAAACAAATATAAAATAAATGAATAATAATTAGAGTCACCTTATCTCTTACGCCATCTTAATCTAATCTCACGATACCACTATATGTGAGGAAGAGGAGGATTATGAGAAAGCAAATTATCTTACTGGGAATAAATCTGTCTCCTGTGAAAAGTCGTCCTGTAGTTGACTTTGCTCGGCCTATTTACACCATTGTATTTTAATGTTGGTGATAATGGTGTTACTTTGAGAGTTAGATATTTTCTCAGGTGGTACTTGGTCTAAAAATGTAAGAACTACTGATTTAGATGACATCACAGTGGAATCATTGGGCTTATTTTATTCAAACTTAAAATAAATAAATATCTCCAAAACATATCTTTCTGTTCCACACACACACACACAGATTTACTGACCGTCTGGGCAAATGAGCGTCACGCTGCAGATTTCTGAGGGATAAGATGCTGCGTAAACCCCGGCCACGTTTCCCCCCATGGAGGTTCCCACCACATGGAAAGGTTTCTTGTTCAAGCGAATGGTTTCTACAAACTAAAAACAGGGTTTTTAGTTTCCAGGGGAATGATCCTGCGACCGGGTGGAATACATGTCTTCACATATTTTCATTCTACAACTGTCTCTTCAGATTACCTGATGGATCCTTCTGACTTGTCCCTGGATGGAATAATCCTCTGTGTTGGTGCGAGTCGTTCCCTCGTGGCCAGGCATGTCCACACACACAAGATGCAGATGTTTTGGTAGATACTAAAACAGTAGCAGGGACAAAGTGCAGTTTAAGACTGTGATTGTGAAGTTTTGGTTGTTTTTTTTTGTGGGTGTGGTACTGTATATGATGTAGCGACACATAGAGCTGGACACAGCGTGAGACATGGACACTTGTGAAAATGTAGCTGCCAACAGGGACACACAAACTAAATTTACAATATTTTAAAAATATGTTTGCAGTGGTTAGCATTGATGCCTCATTGCAAGAAGGTTGCTGGTTTGGATCCCACTTCAATCCCAGTGTATGTGTGAGACATCCAGATTGAGGATTAGGTTGACTGGACAGTCTAAATTGATCGTGTGTGTCTATGAAATTAAATGGTTGTTCACTCACTCACTCATACTGGATACTGGTGCCTAATCCCAGCCGACATACACCCTGGACAGATCACCAGTTCAACACAGGGCTACACACAGAGACAGACAACCGTCCACATTCACACCTACAAGCAATTTAGAGTGTCCAGTTGGCCTAATCCCCAAATCTGCATGTTTTTGGACTGTGGGAGGAAGCTGGAGAACCTGGAAAAAAACCCACATACACACGGGAAGAACATGCAAACTCCATGTAGATAGGAACTTATTCCTTATTCTTATGGCCTGCAACCTTTATATGGAGGCTAAACTGGTAGAAGATGGAGGATATGGAGGATAAACTGGTAGAAGATGGATGTTTGCCACTTTTATCTCACTGTTATATACAGCCTTTTTTGACTGTTCACTCCCCCACACCAAAGCCTATAGAGAAAATCAATGTTTTTAACAAGAAACGGTAATGACTCCTGACCTTTATAAGAGTGAGCCATGTGTCTTTGTGAGCAGAAAAACCGTGTAGCATTAAGATGGAAGGTCTCATCCCAGGTTTTCCTCTGTAGGAGAAACAGAAGCGATAGCCACCGCACTCTGCGTAGCGTACCTGCAGACCCAGAGTCCTCCTCCAGTACCTGTGGAGGAGCAGACGTCCCACTGGAGTTTAAATCTGAGCCAAGTGATAACGGACTTTTAAAGCTAATGTGTATGAGACTGTGAGATTCACAGCAGGAATGTTCTTTTCGTTCTGTTCTGTACTTCATTTCTTCACCTTTAAGAGCTTTAAATAAAGTGACGGCTTTTTTTGTTCGTGCATCCGGGTCCGACACATTTTTCAAGGAAAAGGCATCTCAGCTGGAAAACCAAAAGTGTAGGAGCAGGTGCAGTTACTCTCGAGAGAACAGGTAAACCACTGATAAAGCTCACTGAGGGCATTTATGAACTGTTTTCAGTCTTTATCCGACATGTTTTCATCAACTTATTTCTAACACACGTTATACATTATATAATGTGTGAGGAGGAGAAACTCTGCCCCACAATAGAGGGACCACAGACACAACGAACTTTGCAACCGATTTTCAATGTTTTAATTCTGAGAAAGCACAGACTAGACGATCCAGTCAAGACACAGGAACACGCATTTGGTGTTTAAGGAAGTTACTTCAGGGAGGAGATTCCAGGGATTTGGGATCTCACAGAAACTCACGTGATTTAACGTGACTTCAGAATGTAAACAGACATGGAAGCAGACTGTCGGTGTCTGTTAATAGCTATTGTGTTTTGTGCTCAGATACCCAAAAAACTGTGGATGGAGTCATGACTGATATGACGGAATCAACTTGGCTTTTTTACAAGTTACGGTTCTAAATAAAACTGATTTATCCAATGCCGTCAAAATCAGGTTTGTTATCTCTTCACACTAGAGGATAATTTGGCCAGATAAACCGCTCAAACCAGCCTCAAATTGAAAGGCACGCAAAATTATCGGAAGGACCAGTTTGGGACCCAAATCTGGCCAATTATCCTCAAGTGTTGGGCACTTTACAGGGACTTTAAGAGGGTTTCAACAAATCATATAAAAAGAGAGGTTCAGAAACAAATCACAGACCCAAGCTTTAAATTAATGTCAGTGTGAACAATGTGGGACAAAATCAAATCCTTCACCATGTGACCTTGTAAACTAGATATCATGCCGATGACAAGGCAACTTACCAGTAATAAACTTTAATGAGAGCTGAGGGCCAGAGCAGGAAAGAAGCGACAAAGGCCAGAATGGGAACAGCTAGCGTCGCCCCAGCAATGACAAACAGGTTCACCACATCTAAATCTGCCGCCATGGCCACGATGACACCTGCAACTCAACGTAAACACACACGACACACTTGCAGCAGCATCGTTGGCGCGCAAATGTCGGGGGAGGGGCCAAGTCAGTGTCAAACATTTATACAATGACATGTTGAGAAATACAAGCTTTCCAAAATGGCTACATCATGAAGACAACAAAGAGGTGACAGTATATCGTACATCATGTTGCAATATGCACATTTAATGTAATCCCACTTACTCATCTTTCTTCGAAAAAGAATATGAAAACTTACTCATCAGAAGATTTTTTTTTTTTTCCTGCCCTCCTTGTTTCTTCAGTCACAGACAAACATGTGACCATGAGATTCTGCTCATCAGACTCACAGAAAGCAGAGTTGCTGGCATCCAATAGTTGATGTGCATCTTTTCGAAAATTTGAAATGAGATAACGGAGCCTGTGAAGTGCAGTTGGTCACAGCAGATTATGTTTGCTCTGGATAAACCCATTGATTGTTACTGATCACTGGGGGAAATGGGGCCACTGGAGTATTCAGTCAATCATTTAAAGAGAACGCACGGGTCACAGAAACCAAAATAAATAAATAAATAAATAAAAATACACAGCACATTTGTACACAAAGTTAACATAGTGGCTCCAATATTATGGAACTTTCTCCCTTTTGCTTTTTCAAACAGCAGCATCTTTATTTTGTTTTTTTATCTTGTGTGTTGTCTATGCCTGTTTGCCTTTTTTAACTTTATTTTTTCTTATATTATCATTATTATTATTATTATTACAGATTGATGCCACTTCTTCATGTCTGATACCGAAATCACAAGCTTGAGAACCGTCCGGCATCAGTATCAGTCCAATACAGTCTTTTTACATCTTTTAAATTACTTAAGTTTACTAAGGAATCTACTGAAACTGCTGTTTTGAGTTTGAAAACATAATGATCCTATAGTGTAACACTTATTCTGCTTCCAAAGATGAAATTAGTTAAAGTTAAAATGTTTTATCAGTCTGTGAATAATGATGCATTTAGGGTTTACAAATTGTATCGAATTTTACATTTTTTCTTTTTCCAATAATATATCGGCTCATCCCTAATTATTATAGACTTTAATAAAGACACAAAACAACATCCACAGCACAAACAAAATATATAAAGTTTCAATCCATTGAAAAAGTCAGCCACCTTCACCTGTGTTGTGTATAAACAGGAATATCATAGTGTGGATATAAACCTGATCAGGCTAAACTCTGGATTAAGACTTGAATAATTCTATTTTCTGAAGCTGACATTTGTCACATAAATCAATAAATACATTTTCCTATTATGGGGTAACACATTTGTAACATTTATATTAAACATTTTATACAAGGATTTCCATTTTGGCAATTTATGAAGCATTCTCTTATATTTTTACGGTCAGTATTCATATTACCTTTGTGCTTTCACGTTTCTTCTTTACAATTGTAAAGCACTTGGTGCACACACGAGTGTTCACATTTGTTTTTTGGCTCAAGCGCCCACATCCAAACCTCACCACAGGGTGTCGTGATGGAGGCAGAGTGAGAGCGAGTGTCCGTGGTTCACTCAGTGGTGATGACCCGAGGGTTTTCCGCACAGACCACTGGGAACCATGACGTGACACGGAGAAGCCTTAAGGGCCACGAGACGTGGACCTTTGTCTCGGTCAATCACCAGAGGCAGAGCGTGTTTAGTGAAAGGACGCACCAGAATATCCTGAATATTCTGCCCACCCAAGGTCACAATGACTCAGCAGGTCTCTTGACAATGACTCGGTGAATATTAAAATAACTGTTGGTCCTACATGTATACCATATGTATTTGGAATTTAAAGACAATTATTAAATTGTATAGTGAATCACAAGGTAAAGGTGTAAATTGATATCACTATATAATGAAAAAAAAAAAGGTACGAAAGCATCAACTCCAACAGAAAACAGAAAGACTGAGTCTGCAAAGTAGCTTTAACTATTTTTTTTTTTTAGGGTTTTCAACATTTCAGGAACCTCACATGATTCAAAAGATCGAAGCTGTTCACTGTGCTCTTATCATGTATTGAACAACAAGGACTATAATAATAATCAGAATATGAATGAGAGCTATACAAAGCCCAGGATTCCACAGTATGTAAATACCACCTGATGAAGTGCCACTCTGCTGCATCCGTGCTCCGCGACCATTGACCTACATGTAAAGTAGAGCAGAACAAATACAGCAGCTCTGCAGAGAGGCTCGCCTTGCTAAGGAAAGAGCCTCATATTAAGATTTATATAGTCTGTCCTCAATCAGCTCACATGTCTCTCTCTCTCTCTCTCACACACGCACGCACACGCACACACACACACATCCTTAACCCAAACACAACCAGTCAATACCTGAACCTAACTTTAATTTAATTTAACCAAACCAAAATTCAAACCAGTTCCTCAAAAGTTAGATTCTGCCTCATTAGGACCAGGTTTTGGTCTCCATGAGGATGACTGGTCCTAACAAGGTCAGTGTTTTTTGGCACAAAAGGGTCCTATGAAAGTAACAAATATAAGCCGACACACAGTCTCATGCAGAATTCCTACAGAGGACACCTATGGTTATAATACCTTCCCTAGCCCCTTACCCTAACTTTAACCATCACTACCTCACATTTCTAACACTAAAACCAAGTCTTAACCGCTGAAAAACCCCTTAAAGTTGTGAGAACCAGACACAATATCCTCGCTTTCCCAAAATGTCCTCACTTTTTATGGTTTATACGTTGACTTGTCCTCGCATACGCATACAAGAACGCACACACAAACTTGTTTTATATATCACAGTGAGGACACCTCATGGACATAATGGATTCCCTAACCTTAACCATCACAACTAAGTGAAGGCTAAGGCGATGGCTAACCTTAACCTAAACCCAATTCTCCCCTAAATCCAGGTCTTAATCCTGAAAAAACACGTTGTAAGTTGTGAGGCCTAGACTGAGTGTCCCCACAAAGATAGATTTGTACATTTTTGGACCTCTCTCTCTCTCTCACACACACACACACACTGGTTTCCATGACTTCAGAGGACATTTCATTGATTTACATTAATTTCCTGGAGACTTACTCTAATCTTAACTATAACTACTAGTGCCCTAACCTTAACCTAACCCTAAGTTAAAACCTGTCTTCATCATAAAATGTAGCAACTTACACCATAAAGGAAGACAAGTCTCCATAATGTGACTATGTAAACAGACTTGGGTCCCCACAACATAAGGAATACTAGGTACACACACACACTGTGGAATCCCCTCATATGAATGAACGTCATGTCACATTAGTGTCATACTTGGAGGGAACCATGATGCAGCAGAGCAGAAACAAAAAAGCCCATCCAGTAACACGGAAGAGCTGATGTGAGCGACTCATCCACGCAGACACAGTCACTTCCTCTGGAGCTGTGGCCAACATTTCAAAACAGACGTCTCCATCCTGTTGGGAAATGCATCCTCTTCCAGCAGAGTTAGAGGTCACCACTGTGTTCAAATTAATGCAAACACTTTCTATAGCACTTCAGTGATATCAGTCCTTTATTTAAAAGGACCGATACAGTAAAGGCTTAGATATTTAGTACCTGACCAGTTTTAGTATCTTAGTATGTGTACCACTGGTGGTAAGCAAGCTTCCTCCGGTTATACTTGGAGGAAAAAGCAGAAATACTGTTCTACTGTACAGTATATACCAGAGTATGTGATCGGAGTGGAGCTGAGGAATTTTGACAAGCATATTTAGAAAATCAAACAATCAAAATTAAATAACAATAATTAGATTATCTCTCACTCCATCTTAATCTAATCTCACTTTACCAGTGACTGAAGTATATGTGAGGAAGAGGAGGATGATGAGAGAGCAAAGTATCTTATTGGGAATAAATGTGCCTCCCGTCAAAAGTCTGTATCCGACTTTGATCAGCCTATTTACACCACTGTATTTTAACGTTGATGATAATGGTGTTACTTTGAGGGAGAAATATTTTCTCAGGTGGTGCGCTTGGTATAAAAGGTTTGAGAACCACTGACCTAATACAATAACCCAGTTTAATTTGCACATGAAACTAGCTTTGCAGATGCTGCTTCAATAATATGTACAATAACCTGTTGGATTACAAATTTAGAAATATTTAAATCGAGGTTCCAACATAAAAGCATATAAACTAAAAAGTAATGTACATTGGGTTTTACATTTTGGCGTAAAGATGACGACATCAAGTCTGGCAGCCCAGGTGACTGAGACATTAACCTTTTGTCTTTATGCACTTCCTGACCACCGGGAAGGGTCAGGAGTTAAATGTGAATGCTACTCTTAAGGCCAGGCTGTGCCCTTGGTTTCTATGACAACGTGAAGGTCTGGGTGATACTGTCAGGCCAATTGCATTAGCACCTATGCATTCAACTGCACTGTTATGCTGATGAAATCAGGGCTGGGGAAATTCTGTTACCGGGCTGATTCCTGTACTGCATTTGCATGCTTTGTTTAGATTGTCTTTATACCTATATCTTGAAAAGTATACAACTCTACAGTGGTGAGCTATAGCCAGACTTGGATGACTACAGCGACGCACAGCGAGTTCCCAATAAAGAGTAACTTCTGCTTGAACAATCTCCCAACGTCTACTGGTCTCTGCTTCGACAAGGAAAAAGTTTCCAACAAACCTCTTTCATTCGATTCCTATTCTTTTGCACACTGACATACTCGGAAGTTACGACAAAAATGGAAAACACCAACATCATCTCTGTTGTTTTCTACTGCTGATCAAAGAGGGCGTACATGCAGGCCAAGCTTTAAAATGTCTTACACGTATCTATGTTGGATATTTTGAACCTGAATAGGTTTTTAATGGCAGTTGAAATGATAATGACTGTGACTGCACTGTAGAGTTTTACACTGTGTGGTCATATTAAATTAAAAAGCAGATTAATGTAACAACCTAGGAGTCATTTTTAAAAAAAAAAAATAAAAGTAATATTTTTAATGATGGACCAGGATAGAGAGATAACTGAAATAACTGATGGAAAACTGAAATGTCACTAAATGAATTAATACTGAATTAATTAATTCAACTGAATTAAACTGGTTCAGGAAACCAACAATGATACCCAGCCCTGATGGATGCTGTCATTTTGTTTTTTTATAAAAAATTAAATCATATTGATGACAGAATTTGCTTTGAGTGTGACAGCTGTGGTTTGTGTATTCTTATATACAGTAAGTACAAAGGACATTCATACTACTCATGGATGGGAGCTGGGTTATTGTGATAAATATTTATTATTTTGACAATTACTCAGACATGTTACATTTTTTTTTAATTTTTTTAGAATTAGTTCAATGCGTAGTCTTACATTCATTAATGGATTATCCAACAAGTCAAAATATCAGCCGACAGAACTAACCAACTGGAGTCTCTTCATATATCAAACAAGTTCAATTGTGTGTAAAACTGACATTTTCTTATTAAACATCTCTGCCACCTAAAATAGAACATCTTACAAAATCAAACAGTGTTAACTACAAGCCCTCCTAATGAACAGTGCAGATATGATAAGAGAGGGCAGGTTTCTTCAGGTTTAGTGCAGACACATGTGGACTTGCATGTGTGTGTGTGTGTGTGTGTGTGTGTGCGTGCGTGCGTGCTTGCTTGAGCGAGTTGCCTTCAGGTCAGCTTCCTAAGCTGCACGGCAGCAGCGGTTAGAGCCACAGCAATCACAGGCCCCCAGATCATCCATGGGTTCTGAAACGAGTGGTGACACAGAGATGGAAACATGAGCACTGTTTACGTGACAACGCCCACCCGAGGATCACCAGCGCTTCAGCAGAGGAGACGGATGCAGAGCACACAGTTAACAAAGTGAAGCCCATCCAAGCCGACGGAGAGAGACAGTGGTTAAGCATTAGACCAGAGGTTCTCAAACTTTTTCCCAGCCAAAGACAAGCACAAGCTAAAGGCTACATCCACACTACTAGGTTTTAATCTTTTTCCAAAATGGTACATTTTCATTTTTATTTATCTCTCTATATATATATATATATATTTTTTTTTTTTTTTTTAACAAAAAGGCATCCAGACAATGGGGTTCAGCTCTGGAGTGAAAAACAGTCTACATGTCATACAACTAACATGCTTTTTTATATATATATATATATACACATATATATATATATATATATGTGTATATATATATATATATATATATATACACACATATATATATACATATGATGACGACTATTGAGGTAGACTGGGCACATACTCGGGTATAAACAGGAAGCTGACTCTCCTCTCTGCAATTGCAGGCTTAGTTTAAGAAAATATGGAAAGTAAGAAAAATAAGAGCATGAATTTTGTTTCAAAAGTTGTCACTGAATAACTGCTGAACATATACAGGATAAAGGTGAATCTATTTTTCCGATTCTTCTGATGACGCCAATGTGGGAGTAAAAATAATTGGAATAGGTGCGTCTTCTGGTGTTTGAACGTATTTGAAAAATCAGCGTTTACTTCTCACTTAATTTATAAAATCAGCAAATATTTTCCCGAGGAGTCAATTATCTCAATCATTAGTTTCAGGTGTTCTATAAGAGGACACGATGTCAGTTTTGTACATTATGTTCCCATTTACAGGAAAATAGACAAGAAAAGTATGGCACGTGTGAGTGGACACCCGTCAGATTCTGACGGGTGACGTCACAACCATCTGTCACTAATCTGAACAGATTAAAACATAACCCCAGGTTTTTTTAAAAGAAAATAAAAGTTCTTTGTTTTGCTGGGATAATGTGGACTGCAGGCATTAACAAAAATAGATGACTAATGTGGATGCAGCCAAAAAATAAATGCATAATTCTGGGGACCCCTTAATGTCTTTCCTTAATTAAAGTAAATTGACTAGTGCTTGATTAGAAATTACTTGAAAAACAGTCTTAGATTACAAAATGAAAATGATTTAAAATTCACTGCACTCAGAAGCCTTTGGAAAAAAAATTGAAGGAAAATGGTGGGACAAACTTTACATGTTATATGATGTTACATGATCCTCTTATAGTTAAATTAACACAATTTCATATACTTGTTAACTTTAGCTTCAATTAACCTAATTCATTTTTAATTAAAGCAAACGAGGAAAAAAGTTTGTCCAGCCATTTTCTTTTTTAGTTGATCGCGGCGTTTTAATTAAAACTTTTCAGTGCAGCCCCTGACAGTGTGCAGTGTTTCCCCTACATTCAATCAGCCGCAGTGCACAAGCACTCACCGAGTAATGCTGCTTAAGTTTCTCATTAATATTAATGTGCCACTGCTGATTCATTTGGTGCTAAACAGCAAAAGCTACAAATTAAGATAAAAAAGAAAAACAAAACAAAAAACCTAAAAAGTCTTTTTAATCATTTTTTATAAAAAGCACGACTGCTGAAAACAATTCTTGGGGGAAACACCGGCATGTCATGGACGCCCAAACGTCCCCGAACCTCCTTTTGAGAACCCCTGCATTAGACATTCAGACAGGACAGACAGATGTCAGATGCTGTATGATTAGAGAGGTTAGATTTCTGAGACCATCATTTTTTTTCCCCCAGAGGAAGGCATTCTGGGAAATGAGGGAAAAAAAAAAAAAAAAAAAAGTAATTAAGTCATGCAATGATCTCAAAAAAAGACATGGATGAGAATTGACAGATGTAGACCGACTCAACAGGAGTAACATGTACCTTCTACCACAATGCGCCGAAGCACCAGAACAGCAAAGCCAGGACAAGGCCGATGACTATGGCTTGAACAGGCAGCAATAGGGTTGTCTACAGAAGGGAAGGGATATTATTGTAAATAGCTGCACTGGGACATACTTTAGTGGGGCTCGGCTTTATTAATAAACCCCCGAGTCAGTCAGTCTGTGTCCATGGTGTTTAGACAACTATCACTGTCTAAAAGCAACAGTGGGAGACGATGGATGAGTAGAAGGGAGCAGGTGTGTTGAGGTTAAAAATAAACCTATTGTGAATCACACAAATGATTCACCTTTTATGCCCAGAGACATATCACAAAATAAAAACACATGTTCACATCACTGTTGCTGCTAAATTTGAAGCTCATGCTCCCAAAGCCAATCCAAATGCACGGTGTTTTACTTAGAGCTACACTTTCTACAGCCCTTTATATATAATGTGTCAAACAATAGTGTGATTTTGTTAAGAAAACAAACAAACAAACTCCCACGTTGTTCTTTCTGTAGTGAAAACTCACCTTTGATCCTCGCTCCTGTATTTCCTTCATGTTAGCTTTGCATGCATCAAGTTCGTCTGTCAGCGACTGCTTCTCCTGCTCCATCTTCTCATATTTTTCCTTCATGTCTAACAGCTCTGCTTTAGCCTCCTCAGCCTGCACAAACAAATAAAAGAATATGATAAAGATCCATAATATAAAAAAAAAATATTCATGATATTTCCCTAAATATGTAGAAAACAAAAGCAGGTTTTTTTTGCAACAGGTTGATTGGAAGTTAATATACTCAAAATCCATCATAAGAAAAAAACATTTCCCTCACAGCAACAACCCAAACAAATGATTCCTCACTTAGTTCAGTGTAATGTCCTGTCAGTAGTTGAGACAGACAGTGTTTTACAGGCTAACACAGCCGTGTACTGCTGAATTTTGAATATATTGTTTATCAGACCAAGTATTTGCCCTTTATAAAGACAACTGTTTGAGGACAATGACAGAAGACATAAAGATGAATGGGGAAAGGGAAGCATGGAAATCACCTGGTGACCTGGTAGACATGTACCTTTACAAAGTGATTCTGAAATGTTTGATGGATAAAGGGGCCAGTTCACTCGGGCTGTTTTCATTTTCAGAGCATACCTCTTTCTGAAGAGCCTCACTGCGACTCTCTGCCTCCTGCAGCTTAGTTTGCCACTCCGTGTTGTGCTGCTGCTGCTGGAGCTGCAGGTCTGCCAGTCTCTTCTCCAGCTCCTGCTGGGAACTCTTCAGAGCTTTGAGGCTGCTGCTCTGTTCAGCATTCTGAGCACGTGAACTACAAGACACAAAACAACCCTGAGCTCAGGAGGTGCAGGATCACAAACAGAGAAGTATGTCGTACAGCAAAATATGTTAAAGCAGAGTCAAGCAAAATTGCTTGACCCCCTTGCAGTTAGTCCAGAACTCTGCTTCACGTCTGCCGACTGGAACACAAACACGCATCTCTGCACTGGCTGCCAATTTAGTTCGGAATTCATTTTAAATTTAATCTCAATTTAATCTCGATTAAAAACCCACTTCTTCTCCTTGGCGTTCCCTGGCCATGTATAAGTTGGCAGTTTTAGTGTGCGTGTGTGTATATACATATATGTATATACACACACACACAAACACAATAAAACACAGATCTATATATGTGTGTTGTATTGGTTTCAGATTCAATTTTATATCGCTTTATTGTTTTATTCGACTTCATGAACTTTATGTACAGCACTTTCGTCACCTTGGTTGTTTTTAAATGTACTATAGAAATAAATTTAGATTGGATTGGAAGCAAAATGATAAACAAAGGTGAGGAACAATGGTGAGTTTGTGCTGAGCGCTGCTCACTGACCTGGCGAGCTCGTTCTCCAGCTGCTGCCTTTTCTGCCGCGCTGCTTTGTTCTCAGACTGCAGTGCTGCACACTCACTCTCCAGGTTGTCCTTGTCTGTCAGGTAAGTCTTGGAGATTTCCTCCTTCTCAGCCCTGAGGGCATCGCAATAACTTTGCAGACTGCTCTTGTCAGACTGGTGTTTATTCACGATGTCCTGTTTCTCAGATCGCAGGGCAGAGCATTCCGTCTGAAGGCCTTTACACTCCACCTGCAGGGACTGCATCTCATCGGCTGTGAATAAAAGAATGTGTGTTATGATGCAGGGTTAGAGCAGATGCTTTGTTCTTAAAATCATTTTCTCTGAGCATAAACGTTCCCTATACAGTCTTTTTCTTTTTTCATTCTATGAATGCAGCATTGTTTCAAGAAATATAAAGCTTGTGTACAAACAGTAAACACATGAGGAAGATGACAACAATATTAAGAAGTCTATCAGGGTTAACGGTTAGATTTGAGAAATCTATCATCATCTTTCCAAAGTTGTGTATTGGTTGGATACACAAAAAAACAAAAAAAAAACAAAAATGTTTTCACTGTGGGACCCATTTTCCAAAAATATCATTTTAGGTTCTATGTGGATTAAAAGCTGATAAGATACAAAACTTTTGCAGATTCTCCTACACTTATTCTTATGTGTACAGGCCTCAAGTTAGAGTAGAGTAAGTTAGAAACAGAATTAAACAACATATTACTTTATAGCAATAGCAAATTTCAAAAGGACATGGACACACTGTGAACTCAACCCAAAAAGAAATTAAATACACCACCCATAAGCATTGGAATACAGCAGTTCTACAGTTCTACAGCAGCCCAAATGGACAAACGAGCCAGAGTGTGTATGTTTCTTGTTCTGAAGCAGAAACTACACAAACAAAAGAATGACTCTTTGTGGTATGTGAAGGCCACCGTGGTTCCCATGCATACATGAGAGATGGAAGCGTGAGCAGGCAAGTCCTCCATTTGTTACAATCTGCAGTCTCACCATTAGATGTCACTAATTTGTACTCGCTGAAGTGTTAATTAGGTGTGTCAGTACAAATCCTACACTGGAATCACACTTATACAGGCCGTGCTTGTAAATGTGTAAATATGAAGAGAAACTGATAAATAGGGGTGGAAAACATGATACAAAACAAAATACATGGCCCACAAAAGCAGTATGCTGATTCTGCAATAATCAAAACATTATTGATATCCATATAAGTACAGGATTTGGAGGGGTTACTTCTTTTCACCACTGTCTGTCATTATCCTGTTGTCACCTTCTGACAGATTAATTCTGTTAGCCTCATTCCTGATACAAGGAGGCGCCATAGCGTCACATCTATATTTGGTGCCAGCTTATTAATAACTGAATCTCATGAGTCGAGGCAGTATATTGCTGCATCCATATTTTGTCCTATCACAACTGTGGAAACTGTTGAGCTCAGGAATATTTTTTTTTTGATTCATTTATAAATAAATAGCAATAATAGGGTGAGTAATACAGTCAGGTTGTGTTCTTGTGTATGCTTTAACCAGGTAGTACCTTGAATCTGTGCAGTTTTGTGCCACTGCTCGCTCTGCTGCCGAAGGTCCTGCTGTAGGTTTTCAATCTCATGCTCGTACTTGTGGGCAGCCTCACGCCACTTGTCCAGCTCCTTTGAGACGGTGGCCAGGTTGGCCTGGATAGCACTAATGTCACGGTCTCGCTGTGCAGCGCCTGCCTCCAAGTCACGTTTCAGCGACTTCACCTCATCACGTGCACTTTGCAGCTCGTCGCGTGCACTGATGGAGTCCTCGATCTGCTCCCTGAGACTGGCCACTTCGTCTTGCAGCTGCTGCAGCTGGCCTGTTCAAACCAGGGTCAGTGTTTGAATTAGGATTGAGGACAGTTCTATTTGGACAACAATTAATTCCCGATCTATAAGCTGCACAAAACAACAGCATATAAATACATACACGTATACCTTGATTTGATACCTTGAAGTTTTTATCTGCTTTGCAGATTCATCAGCTTGCCGTTAAATTTCTTTTCTCTCTTTGTCCAAAACATGTACAAACTATAATATTGCATTTATTTTATGTATGTGTGTGTGTGCATATATGTTTGAAGGTCTAAGTCATATTTTTCAAATGTTGTTGTACAGAGCACAGTGTCACATTAGTCACAATAATACTAATAATCGCTTTTAAAAAACACAAGTTTACAAAGTGATTTGACAGACAAAGAAACAAGAAACAGGAAACAGAATTGAGACAAGACAGCTCAATCGCAATAAATAAATAAATTGCACAATCAGAAAACCAAATGCCAAGATAAATAACAGCAAAAAAAGTAAAACAAGAAGACATCACACAAAGCCAGCCACTTTATCTTGCCATTAGACAGGACACTGACATTTATAGTTGTGAACCACCCATTCTCCCACACCAAAGTCCATAGAGAAAATCAATGACTGTATTTCATAATACACAGGAGCACTTGATCCACTTCTGCCTTTCACAAAAAAAAAAAAATCAAATATCTTATGTTGTGACCTCTGTGTTTAAAAATAATTTGTTCATTTTTAACTAACAGTAACAAAACTTAGCAGCAGTAGACCAGCAGTCACTGGCCAAAATGTTCATTTTCCTCAGTGGAATTTGGTGTCGGAGAGTGAGTGATTTACAAACTTCAAGTTTCCAGTTGGAAAAGGCTCCCTTGCATTTTTAAAAGTACTTTATAAATGAAATTATTATTATTATAAATTGGTAAACATATTCTTAAGATACCTTAGACTTAACCTGGTGTCAACATTATTAGGCGAGTCTTTTGTTAAGTGGCTTAAAGCAGGTTTTCCTCGTGTTCCTTGTGGCAGCCACTTTTTCAGGGAAAGTGAGCCCCCATGTCTCAGTCTGGTTAACGGCACTGGGTTGCACTGGGTGAAGTCAGCTATGTGTTGGCAACTCATACAACCACACATGAGAAATGTAACACTTTATGTGTGTGTAGAGTATTAAGCAGATATATTTATAGCAGATGTAAGGATTTTACTTTTACCTTGTAACTCCAAGCATTTGCGTTTCTCTGTGTTAGCAAGGTCTTGGGCTTCTTGTAGTTCATCGTTCAAACGCTGGATAATTTTTTCCGAGTCGCCAGATGACCCCATGCTTGACCTGGTCAGGTCATCTGAGGAGGAAAATTTAATACAGAAGAAAAAGAGACAATGACCCAAGATCCAGTCTACTGACAGAATAGTATCTTCAGTTTCTTCAGTTAAGCAAACAGAAACTTAACAAAATAAAGTTTAAACTACCATAGCATATGAAGTAAAAAAAAGAAAAATAGAAGGGCATCTCAATCCCAGTATTCTAACAGAAGTGGCATACTCCATGATTTCCCATGATATTAAAAAAGAAGCTATTAAATGGACTAATTGCAAACCCAGAAATAGACACAATTGCATTAACAATTTTTTTTTTATCCCAGCTCTTATTCAAAATCATCCATGTCTCAAGTACATCTACAACATCATTGCTTAAGTGGCTGCAACAGTGCAACAATACACAAAGGGAATAGGAGTGGGCATGTTTACCAGCGGCCTGCTGTGTTTCCAAGAGAAGGAAAAAAACTCCACAAATACTTGGACTGTGCAAATACCCAGTAGATTGATCCCCTAATCTACCATGGCTAGGAAAAGAGATGATCTCATCCCATACCAAGCATTTGTCAGAGGCAAGGAAGAAAAAAAGAGCCAAGACAGGTCAAGCATGTGCACCATAAAAGGAAACATGAGGAGCAGTGGGTCTGCTGTGAATTCCTGCACTTGTTTTTTTTAAAAACTGCAATTTCATTGTCTTATCACACAGTGCAAACACATACACTCCAATTACATGGCAGTGCCACCAGACAGCACTGACAAATACCACTAAAAAGAATGGGTATGCATGCAGCGACTGCTGGTGGCTGGTGGCACCCTCAGACTCGGGCACATGACCAGTGACCACCCAGCTGCGTCCCGGACAAAAGGATGGGAGGGCAGTGGCCTAGTGTCCTGCATGTGCATATGAGGTCGTGCGTCCCTACATGCATGCATATGTATGAGAGCGTCAGAATGTGAGTGGGCTCCCTGTGAGATCACGAGGGATAAAGAGTGTCACGCACGAGGGAATTTAACTTGTTATTTTTAGCAACAGTCATTATGGCCATTTTGTCTTCGTGTCACAGAATGACACATGACAAAGCAATAACGGGATTAGTCTTGGGGTAAAAATACCCTTCTGTGACTAACAAGCACTGGTGGACATCACGTTGCCTCAAGTGACGAGAGAAAAAAGGCTTTATTTAGCTCAACTGCTGAAGGCTAGAGGCGTCATGGTCCACTTTTCCATTGCTGTCGGCTTCCTTTCCGATGAACGTGAAAGCATTCATTAACAATCGCAACAAAAGTCTCAAGTATTCGATGACTCTACCAAACTAAATCCAAAACTGCCCAGGGGGTGACAATTTTTGGCTACGAAATGTACTCTATGTTACTGAAAATGATAAATAACTTTCCTGTTTCTTTGTTTTATTTTTTTAAAAACAGCTACTGTTGTCGTGAGGCCAATTTGCTTTTTTGCTCCCTGTTACGTATACTGTGCAGTGCAGCATTACAAATTCATTCATCATGCAAAATTGAATCATTCACTAACACGCCTACAGATCTAGTCCATAGCCATAAACCGGTGTGTTTTTTTTTTTAATTCTGTTTGAGGCAATTACTTCATGAGGAGTTTCTCTTTAAGTCGCTCTACAGCGGCTGCACAGAACACATTAGTCAGATGATGAAACTCCACCTTCTAAATGGGCTGTTGACACTGGAGAAATCAGCCTCTAAAACAAGGCCATCCACAGCATTGCAGCCTCGAAAGGCCAAACAACTGTCCTTGTATGTCCAGACACACATTTCAACTGTGGCTCGTGCCTTCTTTAAAAAAAAAATCTCCTCAAATTGTCATTTAGTAAAGTATTTTGCTGTTGTAAATTTCATAGTCCTGACCAAGACAGACCAGCAGCACATTTAACAGGGTCAGAGAGAAAACAACAACAACTCAGAATCTAAAATAACAATAAAATACAGAATCATAAAATATACATCATGGAAGTGACAGCATTCAGCCAATTGAACAATGTGGTGTGGTTATTTTATGTCAGGTGAGAGCCAAACAGTGCCAAGTCATCTAGACATCAATTCTGTCTGACCATATTTAAAGAACAAATAATAAATAATAAAGCTGGGTTACCTTTAATCAGTGACATGTTATTCAGGGGATCACTCAACTCCATTTGCTTGAACTGTAAAGAGAAACAAACAAACTACATGTGAAAAACAAACACTTCAGGACATGGTGTTGCTAAATAACAGTTATTCTGAGCTTTCAATAAATAAATAAATAAATAATAAAATGTAAATAATAAAATAAAATGACAGAGATGAATATCGGTGTTGTTAAGGATTTGAGAAGTTGTCAAAGGTAAACACGAAACTGCGCATTCATCAATGAGGACATGACAAGTACTTTTGGAGGACGCGTCCGCAGGGCTGCCTCTTCTGAGGACTAGATCAAACGAAAACACGCTACAACAGGTGAAGATGATATTCAGAGAAATATTACCTTCTGTGGTCCAGCAGCTACAGTAGTCTACGTGCTGAGGCTACAGCAGTCCCTGGCGTGAACAACTCCTCACTAACTATCAGATTTTTTTTTTTTTTGATGCGAAATGGAACAGTCCAAGCAGTGAGAGAGAAGGAGGGGTGGCCATGGAGGGGATGACAAACACAGTGTACATGACCTCCCTGCTATTGCTGGACTGAGACCAGTGAAGACAAAGCACTGGTTGACGTAAACAGACAAATATTTGGAGTGTGGTTAAATTACTACAGTTAGGGTAAATCGGACGGACGTGCTCAGAAACATGCCTTCTCACCCACCCCCCCGCTGTGTGGCTGAAGTCCACTGCTCCTCCACACTAGGTCATGTATCCGAGTGGAGCATCAGAGAGGCTGCAGCTGCATACTGACACAGAGGGGTTTTTGTTCAGGGAGCTGGGCTGATCTTTGGCCAGTTGGTGCTGATGTAAAAACCTACAGTGCTGCTTTCCCAGAGCTTGAGTCATGGCCCACTGGTGGGTCTAGGGAGTATTGCAGGTTGACCTAGACTTATCTGATATATCAAATAAAAAAATAATTAACCGCAATAAAGCAGCGTTTCTCAACCCTGGTCCTGGGAACTCACCATCCCGCATGTTTTAGATGTTGCCCTGCCCCAACACACCTGATTCAAACTCGTCATCAAGCTCTGCAGAAGCCTGATAACGAGCCATTTATTTGAATCAGGTGTGTTGGAGCAAGGAAACTTCTAAAACAAGCAGGGCGGTGGGTCCCCAATAAAGAATCGTGGCTACTCTTATAGTTTTTGGTAAAAAAAAAAGATAATTAACAATTATTTTTGATCATTGTTGAAATCGTGATGATTTGTGTTTGTCTTTTGTTGCTAACATTGAAGAAACATTTTAATTTTAACCTCAGTGCTGTCTTACATGATCTTTGAATTTTCATTCAACTACTTAAAGGGCATCTCTAATTTCCTCCCACATGCCCAACAAACATGCAGAGGTTAAGTGGACCCTCTAAATTGCCCATAGGTGTGAACGGTTGCTTGTTTCTGCATATTGGCCCTGTGATGGACTGGTGACCCTCATGTATAGTAAAAGAGCATCTGTACCTGTTTCCTTGCATCTCCGATCCAAACAAAGTCAAGGTTCACACTACAAACACTGGCGTGTTCTTTTAACAAAGAACATTTAAGTGTGTAATTTACTACAATGGCTGCCATGGTAACCCACAAACTTTACAGATCAAAGGAAGATGAGGGCATCATCTAACTCTATCCATCTCTCCACTCAAGATGAGGTGAATGTGGCTTGTTTCGTGATATCTCTCCACCGATATCTCTTACCTTTCTACCCATATCTGTCGCATTTCTACCGATATATCTCGTATTTCCCGATCAAACACAACCAGTCGGCACTGAGCACACTGGTGCATTTAGTAAGTCATCTGCCAAGAACCGTTGGACAGTTATGCAATTAACAGACAGACAGACATGACTTGGGTGTGACGCCTTTTGATAATTGTTTATGGGCCTCAAACCTGTGAAGTCTGGGAAACTCTGAGGGACTGCTAATGGGAAAGAGTGTACTGTAGAGTACTGCATCACCTCCTCTTTTATTTTGGCCACTTCCTTTTCACCTCAAAATAAAACATTACTGGCCTTGAGGGTCTAGTCTATAAAATCTAGTTTGGCAGAAATTAAAGATAAAACATTTATACTTTATATATACATATATATATAAGTGTATAATCTGTATGTTTTTATGTAAAATTTTGCAACAGTTCTCAGATGAATGTATGCATGTTGGAGCTGAACATCCCTCACCCTTTGTGTGTTGGAGAGCCTGTAGAGGTGACCAGGCTCCTGAAATAAATATAAAAGTCTCAGTCTGAAAAATGATTCATACAACCAGGTGACTTGTTTGGGCTGCACTGCTCACATTTTAGTTTCCACTCAACTGACAAGCTGTGAACTGTGAGGCAACATCTGGACTGGCTGCCAACTCTCATAAAATGGACACACATTCTCCCACTAATTTTTAATTGGGGTTACTCTGGTGCAAAATTTATTATTTTATGATTTGATAAAAGAACTGCAGCCCACGTAACAAACAGCAGCCAGCATGTTGTGGTTGAAGAACTAAACCAGTTATTACAAAATAGCAAAACTTTTGACGGAATATTTAATGGTTTGATGTTGCCATTGAAAATTCTTCTGGGGGAAAAAAAGGGATGCAAAAATTGTTACCTTTGGATTAACTGACATTTAGAAACCATAAGAAATAGGCATATCATAAGGAGTCTGGATACAACCTGCCTGAGACTTTAACCTTGGTTGAGCAAGTTAGTGATGAGGTGCTGGTGTAAGATATTAAGTTGCAAATCATTGATTGTCAGTCAATAAACAACCCTTCTAACCTTTCACTTAATTAATGCGCAAACATCTTTAAAATTTGTATCTTGGCATCTAAATACCAGAACTAACGTAAATGCGGTTGTCTTCACGGGCACACAAAATATTCAAATATCATCACTGATTTAGACATAACTAAATCAGTTTACATGGGTTAAGCCGACTTGTATAGATTACAATGAAATAAATGCGATCTAATGCAGCAGTCCTGCATTACATTCTCATTTCATCAAGGTTATTACTTCCACCAAGCATTTGCCTGTGTGTCTGTGAACAGTATACAGAAATATAAAGGACTAAAAACCCATGACGGTCTAAAATAACTTTTTTTTTTTAAACAACTCAAATTAGCTTGTTAGCTAGTCAAGCGTGGTATTTTTATTTAGCTTGATTACTTTTTGTGAACAGATATTAGTTTAATTTCATTTAACATTGTCTTATAGTGTATTTAAAAAGTGAGCTATAGAGCCAAGGGTGAATAGCAACATAACAAAAGCACCTCTCCGCTGTAACTTAGCACCATGCTAGTGCTATGCTAGTCTCAGCCTCTTAAACTGCCTGTTTGTAGGAAGCAGCAGCGCGTGTGGATACTTCACGTGAAAAGACCTCACATTAAGTTGCCTATTCAGTGTGTCTGATAAGTTAAATTAGGTCGAGTCAATCAGAAGCGACGCAGTAGCGAGGAAGAGGACAAACACCCCGTTTCCACATGTTAGAGAAGTAAACTCTCCCTCCTTAGCTTTGGATTTACCTGTCTGTTTTTTCTTTGTCTTTTCCTATTTTTCTTGCAATTCTTCTGAGATTCAGTGGCTTCTGCTACCTCGATGAAATCCTCTAATTCAGCCTGGTTTTGGAGCGAGAAGTTCTGGTCTCCTGAAAGCATTGTATGGGTAAACCTGGAGTGGGAAAATGGAGGGAATGGAGAGATTACAGGCGAGTGCAGTACATCCTCGTGAAAGTCAATGCAATTCTCTGACATGCCTAATAAAGGGAATGTTGGAATCCTCTGTTTGTTGCAATCTGTACTATCATCATTTGATGTCAGCAGTTCTTACACACCAGACCTTTAAATTGCATTACTTTCAGCTGTATGTAGATCATTGAACTTGTCCGATCTGTGTGTTCTGCTGTCTACACGGAATCCAGCCTTAGTTTGTTAGTTCTTGTTGCATGCATGTTTATTTTGTCTAGTTAATTGTTTTTGCTGTTAAGTTTTTTTTTCCTTTTTTTTTTAACCAATTCTACCTGTGCCATAATGCTGGTAAAGGATGGAGCAGCCCACTGTTAAAGCACTGGTGTTGTGGACACAGTTCTGCATATACAAGAGTCAGTGTCTTCAATGTATGTAGTGTAACTGTGAAAAAGGTTAAATTAAAAAAAATAATACATACAAAAAAAAGAAAGAAACTTGCATGTTCATTTGCTATTTGATATTTGGACTCCAGAAAAAGCGTTAAGGATGACATTTAATTTAATTTAAATTATTTAAAGAAACACTACATTTAAAAAAAAAAAAGGGTTTGTTTACTTCTCTTTAAGACAAAAAACAAGAACAACCCTCAGTGAGTGCCACAGGGTATGCAGTGGGCATGGGCTTGAAGTGGGCAAACGTGTGGCGCCACCATGGACAATATGGACAAACCTGCTTGGGACCCATACTGTCAGCCCAAAAATAAACCTTATGGGACCCACACAGACATGCTGGCTGGAGCAAGCTGGAGTCTGCTTGGGTTGCTAAATTTCCCACAATCTCGAACCAATCAAAAGGTGATCCATATTTTGATGACCACCAAAATCCTGTCCTTGGGCCACAGTGCTCTCACACAGACAGACAGATAAGTGGTGGCAAAAGATTTCCACAGTGCCAATACACTCCCCTATCTCGAAAGGTTAACAGTGACTTTAAAGGTCCAATGTGTGAGAATTCTGGGCATCTAGTGGCGCTTTTCCATTATGCAGTTCTAGCCCTACTCACTAAAGTTTGACTTTCTGACATCAATAAAAGTTAGAAAGCGTGTTATAATATTTTCACAGTAAACTCAACACTTACCTTCTTGATTTGGTTTCTGTCTGCAGTTCAAAGTTCTTAATCCACAGTATGACGTTCTTCACCACAGTTTGAAATTCTTAATCCACAGTTGGAAGTTCTTCTTCTTCCTACTCAGTTCATTTTGCCTTTTATAGTCTCATTTTATTGTCTTTGATCCATCTTCCGTCTGTCATCTAGTGTTTCCTCGTTTGATGATGGCATTTCATGACCATTTTGTGTCATTTTGTTGGCTCTTGTTGGTTCATCTTGTTGATTTACTATGTGTGTGCAATTTATGCATGAAAACTGCTACATAAACTTTGATTAATTGATAAAACACATTTTTCATATCGGTTTACTTCTTGACAATAAACTGAAAATATTAAATTAAATATTCATTCAATATTGTCATCTGTCTTTTTGTCATGCAACAAATGTGAAAGTTTTGAAAATAGTACTTGACCATTACTTTGAAAGATAATAATTTTAAAGTTTTGAAAATCTCCCCAAAATGTAACAAATGTTTTATATATTATATATTTTACTTTTGCATATAAACACAACTTTACTAAAATTGGTTGAGATTTCCCCAAAATTAAATAGATAACTATTAAATGAACGTCTAATGTATCATTATACATCGTATTGCATTTTCATATATTTGTTTAATAAATAGGTATGGAAAGAATAATCTAATTTTGTGCTCAAGGATACCAGCATCCTAAATGTCCAAAAGAGAAAAATAATTGGAAGAAGTGGCATGAAGATATGGACGTTTATTTTGAAGGCTGGGAACACAAGAAGGCGTGAATGGCGTTAGGGGGGTTATAGTTTTTTTACTTTTATGTGACAAATAAGCATGAAGATAATTCAACGCCGTGTTGATCTAATCTAATCTAATCTAATCTAATCTAATCAATTGTGTTTAATTTTGAAGGCTGAAAAATAACTGGAAATGAGGAGCGACGTGAGGATGTGGGCTTTTATTTTGAAGGCGAAGTAAATGAGCAGGTGTGGTGTGAGTGGTAGGCGTGTCGTGAGCGGGTGGGCGGGGCGTCAGGACGACAGGCAAATACCATCTGCAGACTGCAAGAGGGGGGGAGGGGGTGAAGCTACAAATGGGCGGAACTTGAAGTTGTCCAAATCACGCAAAACCACATGAGGAAGCAAAAATGAAATAATAAAAGCAGATAAGTATCACGTGATAAGAGTCATGCTTAAGGTTAGGTCACGATTACGCAAACTGTATAAGAGGGGAGGGGTGCAACTACGAGCGGGGGCGGAACTTCAAGTTAAAAAAAAAAAAACACTTGTAGTTCTGCACACTTTACAGTTACGCCCCTGTCTCGCGCTCTGCAGACAGACCGCTCTCGAGTTGACTCATACGTGTCAAGCTAGCGGTCCATCCAGTTAAGTTAGCTCCGAGTGAGAAGTTAACCAGAAGTGATGCTGTAATGTAGTACGGAGGAGAAGGAGGAGACACACGGCTTTCACCGCTGTCAGGGCGAACACTTTAGTTCACCCAGCAACACATGTCAGACAAGTGAAGCCTCCTTCCTGCCTTTGGTGTTGGATTTACGTGTTCCGTTTGCCTCTGGTTTTTCCGCTTCTTCTGAGCCCCGCCGTTGTCCGCTCGCCCGATGACTTCGTCTATCTCGGCCTGGTTTTGGAGCGAGAGGTTCTGGCTTCCCGGAAACATTTCATGGGCGGACCTGGAGCATCCACCACCTGGCGTGGAGTATCCACGAGTGGGACACGTTCTTTACGCCCTGCCTCTGTCTGTGGGAGTTTTTGTTCTGAGACTGTTGTTTGAAAGGTAAAAGTTAACTCCCCTGTGTGTGTGTGTGTGTGTGTGTGTGTGTCTGCTCCGTGCGAGTACAAAGCTCACAGACTCATGTCATGTGGCAAACCTCTGACGGTTTCTGGGCCAAGAGAAATAAACTTAACCACAACACAAACGTAAATATTTGCAGGGATCTTCTCATTTGTGGATTTATGATGTCATAATTCAAATCACCTGGTTGGATACGTGGTCTGTGAGCTTGTTTTGCATCATCCTATTCAAAAACTCCCCCTATTTCTGGAGAAAACAATTTAGTTGTAATGAAATGAGGCACATCCCTTGTTTAAAACTATGGGATTAATAGGAACGTGGTATAAAACAATAATAATAATAATAATAATAATACACCAATTTGGTTGTGGTGAATTTCGACTTTTTGGATAATCTTGGATGTGAAAATGTGTGACAGTGAAATGCGGTGGAGCACACCAACATACAGTCCTGGAGATTTATTTTTATGTGCCACTAAAGACATCAAGATTTAACATATTTTGCAATATCTTGTAGCCTTTTTTTTTTTTTAAAAAAAAAGTAAGCAATTATTTTTCTCACATACATGTAATTTATCCACATTTGTGTGCATTTTCTAAAAACGTATAAATACAAACCAAATGAAGGTAGAGCGTCAGTTGAGGGCTTTTTCACTCGTATGAAACTAAAATAATATACAGAACTGTGCAAAAGTCTCAGGACACCATGAGATTATTTTTGCTACAATGACCATGCACTATAATTATTTCTCCTTCACTTCATTGAAACTCACCCAGGAAATACAGGAACAGGTATGCATTAAAAAAACAAACACACTTTTTTTTTTTTTCCAGAAAGACAGCTTTTACAGGTTTAAGTGTCAAGTATTTATTGTGACCTTCCCTGACACTGGAACGATAGCACAACCCTGGCTTTGTTAAACCTGGAGTGCATGTAATTAACATTACAGGTAAATCCTGTGTTTCATGTCAACACACATCTGCTGTGGAAAAAAAACATCTATTACACCAAAACACACGTTGTGTGAGTTAAACTCATTGACAGTTTGATAATAAATGCCAATGATCAGCGTTTGACAGACATAAAAACAACAAAGCTAGTGGTGCCCTGTTGCTTTTGCACAGTTCTTCATATATAATGTAATCTTTTATTTTTTACAGTTATGGCAATAGTATCACAATATTCTTGGTCAGATAATCAGAGCAGGAAACTTTGATTTAGTCTCATGGCTGCAACATTCCTTTTAGGTGATGTTATGGAAATGACCGCTGGTTTTAAAGCATGTGTTTACGCTCTTCAAATATGGTTGTTTTTTGAGGATTGTGGGCCGAGTAAGGGGCTTTGTTAAAACTGTTTCTGCTGCCACGTCCATCTAATATCAGCCACGTAAATGGTCCTAGCTCATGCACATGTGGAGGGAAGGCACCAAAGAAGGGGCTAGCCAAGGCACAGTTCTGTGCCTCTATTTATTCAGCCTGTTCTCCATGTTGTGGAAGATAAGTGGGGGTGTTGTTAGGTGGAGATGTAATGAACGGTTCTGAGTCGGAGCGTGAACACTGGTCAACTCTCCCGGATGATCTTGTGACACACATTAGAGGCGGCAGCCCTGCCATCTCCGTCTCCTGTATGCTCACATGACGGTTCATCATGCCTTGTTTAGACTAGGTGCTACATTCCCCATGATTCCCTCTTTCTGACGCTCGCCTGGGCCTCTGCCGCAGACTCTCTTATCCCCTCTTATAAAAGACACACGAGCAAGCGCGCACACACACACAAATCATGTCTGTTGAAGAATCTCTTGGCAAATGTTGGTTCTTGGTCCATTTGTCGCTGTAGCCTGTACAAACTTTTAACTTCTCGCTCTCTCTGTGTCTCTCTCCTTCTTCTCTAAATATCCTTTTTACCTCACCATCTCTGTGTCCCCTCCCTCCTTTTTTTTCTGCCTCTGTCTGTGTGTTTACAGGCTGGTGGCCAAGCCCTGTGCCCACATACTTCAGATTCAGGCGGGAGTGCCTCGGCAAGCTCAGCCCAATGCTGTCCTGGAGAAGCTGTACCAGTCCAAAACGGTACATAAGGCCCCGGCTTGTTCTGTAGTCCATTAAATGTTCCTCTGCATGCTGATGTTGTTACTTTGGAATATGTCACCACAGGCATAATGATATGTTCAGTAAATACCTCTTGGAGTTTGGCAGGATTACCTGCCAGTATTCTGGTTTAACAAGTAGAGATTATGAAAAGCACGTACAACGTAATTTGTCATGTGTCGTCCTCCTTAGAGTCCAGACACAAGGCAACTGGAGGGACTCTCCAAACAGCTGGACTGGGATGTACGGAAAATACAGAGATGGTTTCGTGTTCGTCGGAACCAGGACAGGCCCAGTATGCAGACCAAGTTCTGTGAGAGCATGTAGGTTCTTGCTTAACTGCTGTGCAGTGTGAATCCAGTTAAAGCTGCTGTTGGTGAAAATATAATCTATAATCAGACAACTATACTAACTTTGGACAGTGACATGGGTCTGTCAGGCTGTAGGAGAAACCTTTCCCGTATTCCACAACACTTCCCACATCCACAGTATTGTGCCAACGCCTTTAGATTTGCTATTAGATTTGTTGTTTTAGCAGTGCTCTATTGACAAGTATCATTATTTTTTAATCGCTTTGTTGGAACACATCCAGAAAATACAGGAATTATAAAAATGCAGTTTTAAAATAACACATTTTTCAGTTCAATAAGGGCTATTTACATAATTGATTAATTTTATTGATCATTTTTTTACCATTAAGTCAAATACTGGTCAGTCCGTAAAATATCAGAAACTGAAAAATGTGGATCACTGTTTACTAAACCTGAAAATGATGATGTTCTCAAATGCCTTGTTTTGTCCAAAAACTCAAATTATTCAGTTTTACAGATTTCTTTGTTGAATGGAGAAAAGAAACCAGAAAACATTTACATTTAAGAAGCTAAAGAATCAGAAAGCTTTCTTTTAATCATTGAAAAAAAAAACACTTAAACTTTAATTTAAATTAATTGATTGTCAAAATAGTTCATAATTAATTTAGTCGAATTAATTAATAATGGAATGCATGTTGCAGCCCTTAATTAAATTAAATCAAATTAGTTTGTATAGCACCAATTCATAACAAACATTATCTCAAGACACTTACAACTATGATAGAGGGACCCAGCTGGAGCACAGTGAGCGAGCCCCTGGCGACTGTGGAGAGAGAAGAACCATCCGCCTTGACCGGTTGGAGTTGGAGAGATGAGAGAGAGTGTGGTGGGTGGGAGACAATTTATTTTGTGATTTGGTTCTCGATAGTTGGCCATTTTGGTGTGATCCCATATAGAAAATTTTGGAAACGTTGCAGCACTCTTGCCTTCACAGCAAGAGGTCCCGGGTTCACAACCCGGTTGGAACAAGGGGCCTTCTGCAAGGAGTTTGCATGTTCTCCCCGTGGTGCGTGGGTTCTCACCGGGCTCTCCGGCTTCCTCCCACAGTCCAAAAACATGCAGATTTGGGGACTAGGTTAATTGGACACTCAAAATTAGGTGTGAATGTGAGAGTGAATGGTTGTCTGTCTCTATGTGGCCCTGTGATGGACTGGCGACCTGTCCAGGGTGTACCCTGCCTCTCGCCCCGTGTCAGCTGGAGTTGGGCACCAGCGCCCCCCGTGACCTTTAGTGGATAAAGCGGTAGAAAATGAGTGAGTGAGTGAATGGAAACGTTGCATTCGATGATGCATGGGGGTGGGTGATGAATGGTAATGACAGCCTCTGGCAGGAAGTCAGTCAAATTAGGAATATTTTTTTTCTGTTCAACCAATTTTAGTTTCTTGTTTCATTTCAGGTGGCGGTTTACGTTTTACTTGGGGATTTTTATCTATGCCATACAACATTTGTGGGTGGTGAGTTTAAAATGAAATACTTTTTGTTTCTCTACAATATGCACACACGACATGATGAAACAGTGTTAGCTTTTGCTGAAAGGAGAACATGTATGTTAAACTTCCAAGAGCAGGGGTCTTAAACTCGCATGACGTACGAATGTGCCAGTCAAGTGAAGAAAGAAGTCCAATTGTATGGAGAAAAACAACAGTTCACTAGTGGTGTGTGATATGAGCTTAAAATTATTTCACAATATTCCGTCATAACAGAGCAGCAACAGCATCTGTGACAATATTTTACATAATTTCAAAATAAAAAGGGTTTGTATTGATACGTAATACACAATTCATAATAAAAATATATTTATGATGCCAAAATGAAGGTATAAATGTCAACAACAATCATTTATGTGGGTTTGAAACCTCTACATGTCCACTGAAATGTTTCTATAATTAAGGCCTACAGTTCATAAATAAAGTCTAAATTAAATTAACAGGTTGTGAGTATGACATTGGCGTACTCAAATATGCTTGTGAACACTGTAAACAACCTATCTCAAATGCAGCACATTTATGAACAGGGTCAAGACATTACTACTCTACTACATAATTCACAGTTTAATATTTTGTTTCCTGACGTCTCGTGATGCAGGATGTCACATATTACAACATTAAGCAAATGAAAGGCTTCATCTTGACCAGGGAATTTCAAGTACCACCTGAGAAAATATTGGGCTCTCGAAGTAACACCATTATCGCCATTAAACGTTAAAATGGTGTAAATAGTCATATAGCAAAGTCAGCTACGGACTTTTCACAGGAGGCAGATTTATTCAAAATTAGATGAATCATTTGCACATATATTTCACATACTGTATATTCTCATCTGAACCCATTACACATTGTTCCTTGCAATAACTTAATGATAATTAAGGGGGGGGGGTGGGGGAATTGAGACGACGACGAGGCGTCTATAAAAGTACTTTTTCTTTTCTTAAAAAAATATTAATGTATGTTGCTACTTTTCACAGACTCTCATTTAAGAACCACTGATTTACAATGAGGACACAAAGAGGAAAAAAAAAGTCAAGTAAAAAGTGTTCACATTGTCAAAGAAAATCTACAGATTCACCCTTTAAGCGCACATATTTTTGCTTCCCTCAGTCACCTTGGATGTGGGATACCAGACAATGTTGGCACAACTATCCATTCCAGGTTAGTTTTTCTTTTTTCAAGGAAACAAACATGATAATTAGCTGCCTGTATTGTTATTACTCTGACTCCAACCTGTTCAGCACCATAGTGTTTGCAGATTGGCACTGGTTACATATTTGTCAAAGGTGTTTTTCTTTCACTCCCTCACAAAGCCTCTGAGTCCTGGACAGTACAACCACTATGTAGCAGAGCTGGCGTTCTATTGGTCGCTGATGTTTTCCCAGTTCACAGACATAAAACGTAAGGTGAGTCGACAGCACCTTGAAATCCTCTTCCAGTCAAAGCTGTTATGCCAGTTTTTCTTATTGACTTTGTATTAAATCCCCTTTTCTTATCATATTTGTGTTCGCATGTTTGATTGTTAGACGTTTTTTTTAAGTAAACAGTATATGAATATGTGTTTTACTGTGTGCTCTGGAAGTACAGGTTAGACAGAAAACTGCTGCAGGGCATTTTCCACTAAAATATATCAGCACTCCTATATGACATATAGTTAAATGCCTCACTGGCATCTCACTATTGACACATTGTCTTTAACAGTAGTTGTGAGCCATTGTCTTGCTGAAAGGACAAAGATTTAGCTGCAGGTGTTTTTGTCCATTTCCAGTGGCTGATTTAAGTCTCTACAACATCCTTTCACCTTCTGTCATTCCTTCCTCATTTCACTGATGACAGGATTTCTTCATCATGCTAGTCCACCACCTGGCCACCATAATCCTCATCACATTCTCCTACGCCAACAACATGCTAAGAGCTGGTACTTTGGTCATGTGTGTGCACGATGCAGCAGACATCTTCCTTGAGGTAAATATGAAATGAAGTGTTTGACTAAATGTAGCTTAACACACGGAAATAAGCGGAAGCTATTTGTGCTGCGAGTCTTCAGCCACTGACATTAGAGTGACATGACGCTGATCCCTTTTTATCACTGTCAATCATATATGTCTTATTTATTTCCCTAGGCAGCCAAGCTGGCCAACTATGCCAAGTACCAAAGACTGTGTGATGGTCTGTTTGTGGTGTTCAGCATATGTTTTTTTATCACTCGACTCGTCATCTATCCTTTCTGGTGAGACAATCCGTTTTTTAAATATATATAAAAACACAAATGTAGTTTCTTAATATGTTTACCCGACAACCTTAATTTACGTGCAGTGAACAAATAATGTACCCAACGGGGTGTTCAAAAACTATGCGATATTCATTACAATCCCCAGACATTCATTTACAGTATATGAGGGCAAATGAATGTCTGAAGGGGGTTTTCTGTGCCATTTTTGGGGGCTTAGTTACTGAGCACTGACTTTGCCGAGAACACCATCATCTCTGTGAGACCAGCCTGAGACACAGAGGATCTCTGAGACACAGATGATCGCTCTCACTGAAAACACGGCTGCCAGCAGTGGCACGAGGAAAGGCTGATTTTTGCTTTAACAAAAGGTTCTCTTAATAAAACTGAAGCCAGCGTAAGTCTATGATATGCATATGTTTGCTGCTTCACTGTTCTTTAAGACAGCCTTTTCTAATTAGAAACGGAAGTTTGCAAACCGCTTACTTTCCTGACACTAAAGTCCATATGAAAAAATTCAGTTTTGAGTTTACAGGGATACAGGAGCTGCTGTATTTTTGGTGCTTCATTTAGTTAGTTTGTTTTATGCAGGTAATTCCATACAAAGGATTTCAAGCTTTCAGGATTAGCACGTTAATTGCAATTAATTAAGGGAGAAATCCTTGTTTTTTCAGCGCATGTAGTGTATTGGAGCTGCTCTGCAATGAGCGAGACAGTGTCGCAATTTTAAGAACAACTGATGATTGTTGTGTAACATAGGCAACTAAAAAAAATGGATTTAGAAACTTTAAGATTAGAAACTGATAAGTGATTGAGTTGGTGTTTCTGATAAGAAGCAGATTGAAGACACAGGCTATGGAAGCCATACTTGATGGACGTTCACGTTTTCCTCCACAACAGCTCAAAATAATAATATTATAATGACTTATACGTATTAATAAGATTCACAAATTGAGAATAACCTCCAGTAAACTCTGTATGTTTTTTTTTTTTTTTTCTGTTTATAGGATTGTTTACAGTGTTCTGTTTGAGAGCTGGGAGATTGTGGGGCCCTACCAGGCCTGGTGGCTGTTCAATGGGCTGCTGTTGCTCCTGCAGACTCTTCACATCATCTGGTTCTACCTCATTGCTCGTATAGCTATTAAAGCCATATTCAAGGGAAAGGTTAGTCTGGTCATTTCATCTATGCAGTAGAGTATTAATGCACGCCTGAATTGAGTCCAAGTCACCAGTGAAAAGTACTAATCGATCCCAAATCGAGTCTGAATCCTCTGACGGTTTAATCACACAATAGTGCGACCAACAGCTTTAAACAAGTGATACATTTTTAGAAATGACCAGATGGTTTAACTTCCTCTCTCACTTCCTGCCCTGCTCTTTCCTCCTTCACGCATAAAATTGCTTGTCTCCATTCCTGATACATCAGAGCAGAAGAATCTCAACACTGACTGTCTACATGTCACATTCATTTTTTTTTGCTAGAATCCAAATATTTCAAATAGCACAAAGTTCTAAAATTGTCTTTGCATTAACTTTTTCTAATTTCTTGTCTCGAGTTAAGAGTAAACATAGCTCCAGTCAAGTTCTATACTCTACTCAGGGCTCTGCGCAGAGCTGACATTCAAATTAAACATTATTTAAGGTCCGGTGTGTAAGAATTATTGGCCTCTAATGGTGAGACTGCATATTGCAACAAATAGAGGACATACTGTATCTCCTCCTCTTTTTGTCCAACTACATGGCCTTTGCATACCAGAATGGATGTGAACGCTCTATCATAACTCTCTCTGCAACCTTCCATCTTCCTCTTTGTTGGTTACTGCACCAGTTTTATGTGGGTCGTTCCATTCTCTGCATTTGAGGAGTAAGCTGCTTCTTCAAAATGCAACAAACATACCGACAGGTTTGTCCTTGTGAGCTGCCATAGAAGTTCTGCGGCACAAGATGGTTGCCTACATAAGCTTAAATGCGTAAACGCCTTAAGTTCAAATGAAAGGCTTCTTTCTAGGCAATGAAAACAAGTTTTTTTTTTATTTTTTATTTTAAGTAACTGTGCATATATACAAACTTAACTATAGGAAGTATATAAAATTTCTGCCAATAAACCCTCGTAAATGTTACACATTGGAACTTTTAATGTCTTCCTTTGAATCAACGGGCAAGAAAAACATACTAAAGTGAAACTATAGCCCCCCCAACAGATGTTTTTAATTCCTGTAATGAAACAGATACTATAACTATTTTTAGATATGGTGGTTAACATTATCGCCCCACCCTACAAGAGCTAAAACGTGAAGCTAAAATGATTTTAAATTTTTATTTATCACAGGATTGACAATTTCACAGAGCTGCTAATGCAGTTGTAGAACTTGTATTTGCGTCGTTCATTTGTAGTTAGTCCAGTTATCGGCAGTACTATCAAGTGTGTGTCTGTTCTTTGTTTTGCAGGTGTCTAAAGATGACCGCAGTGACATCGAGAGCAGCTCAGACGAAGAGATTAACTCCAGCTGTGGTAAAAATCCCAGTAAGACACTAACCCCAAAGAGCAGCAGTCACACTGGTAATCTTAATGGAGAAACTCATGACCACTGAGCACCAAGAAGACGATATTTACTCCCACTGTGGCTGTCATTTATCGTCTGTGCCTGTGAGGCCCACGTCGTCATTTGACCAACTGAAAAGATGATTTTAGATTACTGCCCCCACAGGCTTATAGAATAAGCACAAATATTAAGTGTATGTGCCTTTTTTTGGGGGGGGGGGGGAGCATTGTATTTGACAGCTGTTGAACAATTCATCCAGTCATGCATCTGTCTCACTGTGCTGTAAGCCAAGAAATTCCATAGGCCTCTTATGTCTCTTTATAAATGCCAAAGAATTCTTAATAAAAAAAATCTGCATCAAATCCACCAGTTTATGTGTTAAAGACATAGAATTGTCTTTATTTTCTGTCTGTTTGTCCCATTTTTGTGACCATGATGTCTCAAGAAAACTTTATATTTGGCACAAACATTCACTGGGACTAAAGTGATTAAACTTTGGTGGTCGCAGTGGCCTAACAAAACATGTTTTTGAACAATGAATTCCTTTTACAGGTCCAGTGTGTAAGATTTAGGAAACATGATTTAAATTAGGCAGAAATGGAATATAATCCTGCTGTTTGTTGAGAGGGTTCTGAATGTATGAATTGTTTTTATTACCACAGAATGAGCCCAGGAGTGGTTCTCTTCTACAAAGGCAGCCATTTTGGACCAACTTGTTTTTTTTAAGGACAAACTAAACACCATTTGAGTTTAAATGATCACCTAAATGACTACTTAAATAGAATCTCTTCATGCTTGGAAGACGAAGAGTGAGACATATTGAGCTGCAACATGCAGCTCCACCAACAGATTTAGCAAAATCCAACACTGTCTTTAAATAAGCATGTTTAATGAGTCTGGAAAAGAAATATAGACTAAAACTGTTGGTCAGTGGAGGCAACTGGGGGGGGGGATTTTAAATATTTATAGAAAGTGAACTTCAACTAATTAGTAACCATTGCATAATGTGTTATTTTCTGGTGTAATCATTTGAGTGATGAAATATCAGAACAGAAATGACAATCTCCAGAACATGATTTTTATTATATTAAATGTTTGATCTCACCAAAAATCTAAAACCTAAAAACTTTTGATTTTCTTTCACATGAGACACAAGAAGGCAACAAATGCTCCCCCCAGTACCTCAGCTGTTACATTGAAGCACCCAGTGAAGATCCTGCAGCACTGAGAGATGGATGAACTGAAGCGATTTCTTCAGTACCTTATTCTATCGCACTCATCGAGCATGTCGAAAACCTCCTCTGAGAAGTCATTGTACTTGAGGCTGAAAGAATTTGATACAAAGGCAGTACTTAGATTCTTTTTGTACTTCACATAATGCACACCGACTCACGGTAGTTTTTGATTAAATGGAATTAATCTTCCTCACTTCATCTCCTGCATGTTGTCACTGTCCTGCATGACACGGACGAGGGCCGGGACTGAAGCATCAGTCAGAGAGTTGTTCCTCAGTTCCAGGTTCTTCAGAGTCTTACTGGCTCGTATAGCAGCACACAAGTCCTTGACGCAGGCGTCTGTCAAGTTAGTCATTTCAACGCTGGGGTAGAGAAGGAGACAGACTGGGTTGTATGTGGTACATGCAATAATGTGGAGTTAAAAAGATATTTACATTTTTTTAATGTGTGATTTCATGAGTTGCATTGTCAATGAGCAAACCCCAATAGCCAAAACCAAGTCTGGGATGTGGATCCTTGCTGTCTCTGAAAATATGGCCACCAGGAAGCATAAAAGGAAAAACAGCTGTAAGCCACTTAACAAAAGGCTAATCTAATAAAATCTGTACCAGCTTCAGTCTACATACTTTTGAGAAAATGTTTGCTGCTTTATTTTGCTATTTAATAGCCTTTTTGGCTCAAAAATTTAGTTTGTAGACTGCTCACTCTCCTGAACCAGAGTCCATAGAAAAAAAAAATCTGCATTTTTAGCTCAGTGAGACACAGGAGCTGCTGGTCTACTGCTGCCATGTTAGATAAATTTGTGTCTTTAAGGTAAATCTGAATGAAGGATTTCAAACAAAGAAGTCACATTATAACATATTTGAACTTGCTGATGGAGGTAGCAGTGGATCAGCAACTCCTGTGTGCCATAAAATAAAATCAATCATTTTGTCAATGTACTTTGGTGTGGGGAGTTAGTGGTAGTGACGCAAAATGTAGTTTCCAGTTGAAAAAGGCTGACAAAAGGTGGGATATAGTGGCAAACACATTCCTAAAATATCATAGAATTAAGTGGGAGTAGATTTTAATACATGGGCATTCAAATGAGTGATTAAAATCTGTTTCTTGCGTCCCTGCTGGCACTCATGTTTTCGATGCCAAGACCCAG
The DNA here is from genome assembly GCA_016785285.1 of Brachirus orientalis. Classification (NCBI taxonomy): domain Eukaryota; kingdom Metazoa; phylum Chordata; class Actinopteri; order Pleuronectiformes; family Soleidae; genus Brachirus; species Brachirus orientalis. The sequence continues at coordinate 2,424,357 of JAFBJR010000570.1, forward strand.
CCCAGAGACTTGGCAAGTGCTGACAAAGTGTCAATACCTCATAAACCACACTTTGAAAAAACAAAAAAACAAAAAAACTTGGGTTATCCATTTAAAGAAATGGTAATTGGCATCAACTCACTCAAGTTCCTCCAGCAGACAGTTTGGATCTGCAACAGCATCCAAAATGTGTTTAACCCCTCGATCTCCGACTTTGTTCAATCCTACAAACAAGGACTTAATTCGAGACGTGCCTCTTCTCAGCAAAGAGCCCAGCTCCTCGAAGACTGGGTGGGTTAACTGACATCGTGTCAACCTGCAGGGTTGAACACACAACACGTAAGTGCGCTTATCTAAATTTAACCAAACATTCGAGTAAGGTGGTACTTTGCTGGAAAGAGCCAAGTATCAATGGGAAGTCAAAAGTGTGTCTCTACCCTAGTTTTTCCACTGGGCATCCAGGATGACCGAGGGCTTGGCAGAGCAGCAGCGCTCCCTCCTGGCCCAAATCATTCACTGACAGATCCAGCTCTGACACAGAGCAGTGCTCCGACATCAAGGTCTCCATCAAACGAGGGCAGCACTTGCCCGTCAGATCATTACTGTACAGACTGGATGCAGAAATTAAAAGATGAATAAAGCATCAAGTAGCAGCAGAATAATGGGATCTCACAATTACACAAACCTTTCTCATTATCAGTGTATTGATAGCCCTGAAGTTCATAATCTAAACATACCATCACATCACTGTAACACATTCTCACTTCCTGTGATGATTCAGTCAAACGTGTAAGGAATAGAATTTGGTAACTTTCCATCTAATAAAGGGACCTGGCCTCTGCGACTGCTATAAATGTTTGTAAATAATTCACCCACAAAGGTTTAACCCTTGAACCTTTTAAGTCCAATGTTTGTGATTTGTGTTATTCTCTGTAAATCTTTGCTGCTTTGCTTTATAACCATTCACATATTTTCCTCACGGGTTAAGAGCATATGTATTCCCCAAAATTCATGTCTCAGATGTCAATGCAGGGATGGATTATTGTTCTGGATCTTAATCATCTCAAATTTCTGATAAAATGCAGTTTGACACGCTGGAAAAGTGTAATATTTATGAAATTCTCATGAAGCTCTGCAGTTGTGTTACAAAGAACTTTGAAAAGGGAACTGAAAGTGTTTCTGAGTTAAATCATTTTAAAAACTAATTTGTGCCATTTTCTATTGACATTTTCAAAAAGATTTTGCTGTAAGATATAAAGATCTGTCCCAGAATGAACTGTGCAATATTGAGATAATCTTGTGGTCATGTGTAATATTGCTAGCTGGATAATTATAACTTTATTATAATTATAATATATAACTTTGTTTTATTTTATGTTTTATTACTAACATTTTGCTATTATTCATTATTCTATTTATTTAATTGTTAGCTGCAACCCCAGGGAGACTAAAGCGTATCGTGTCATAACCATAGATTGTATATTTGGGGGCGACGGTAAAACGAGTTGTCTTTCAACCTGAAGGTTGTTGGTTCGGTTCCCGGCTCCACTAGTCTACATGCTGACGTGTCCTTGGGCAAGACACTTTACCCTATCGGCCAAATCGTAAATATGGAGGCCACAGCCAGTTGCCTCACATCACATTGTGTTGAAATACAGTGTGGTTAGCTCAAAAAAACAACAAAAAACAGCAGTTTTTTTATTCTGAATCAGAGACTTACTTGAGGCTCTGAAGTTTACAGAGTGGGTGTTGCAGGGCGTTGCACAAAGCCTCCACTCCACTGTCACCGATACTGTTCTGTGTCAGGTCCACTTTTCTCAGCTCTGAGTTTCCAGAACACAAAGCTGCTGATAAAGTCTCCATGGATGATGAAGTTAAATCAGTGCCTTGTAGCCTTACAATTAAATGAAAAACAAAATGAATTTACTTTTCAAACCTTTTGATCATTAACAAAACCTAAGACTTATTATTGAAACATTCCACTCATTGGTAATACATACTGGAGCTCCTGAAGTTTGCATTGAGGACTACGCAGTGCTGTGCACAGTGTCATCAAGCCCTGGTCCCCGATGTGATTGAACATGATTTCTAACACACGCAACTGAGAGTTGCCTGAGGTCAGTGCAGACACCAGATCTTCACAGCTCACCGCAGTCAGTTTGCATGCTCGAAGTCTGGGTTAATTAAAAAAGCACAAATTCAACAGACCACTTCCTTTAATGTCTTTCTAATGTCTTTAACATCTGTTGTAATCTCACTTTAAACTGAGCAGCTTGCAGTCTCTGAGTCCATCACAGAGAATCTTCAGCTTTTCATCTCCAAGGCGGGAATGAGAGAGATCCAGCTCTTTGGTGATTCCTTTTCTGAGAGCTGAAGCCAAATGAACAACAGCTCTGGTGCTCAAGGAGCTGTCTGACAAGCTGTAAGACACGGGAAAGAAAGGGCAGCCAGTGATTCAATAACGATAATTATGGCAACATCATTTTCTACAAAAGCAACAGATCAAAAATTTAAAAGGCTCATCACAAGCCCATGATATCTTAAGAATATCTTTGCTGTTTCATATTGCTGTTACACCACTTTTTTCATCCGGAAACTGGAGTTTTGTAAACTGTTCACACCCACCAAAGTGTGTGGTGGTGTGTGTGAAAATGACAAAGTCAGCAATTTTATATATCGCAGCACACAGGAGTTGTTGTTCCACTGCTGGGTCCATCATTAAGTTCAAACGTCTTATTTTGTGATATTGGTTATCGATACATGGAGTTTGCATGTTCTCCCCGTGTGCGTGTGGGTTCTCACCAGGTACTCCGGCTTCCTCCCACAGTCCACAAACATCCGGATTTGGGGATTAGGCCAATTGGACACTCTAAATTGCCCGTAGGTGTGAATGTGAGAGTGAATGGTTGTTTGTCTCTATGTGGCCCTGTCATGGACTGCTGACCTGTCCAGGGTGTGACCCTGCCTCTCACCCTATGTCAGCTGGAGTTAGGCACCAGTGACCCTCAGCGGATAAAGCAGTAAAAAGTGAGTGAGTGAGTGAGTGAGTGAGTGAGTGGTTATCGACATATTTTTTACCTTAATGACACTATCTTAAGAACAAAGGCAGCAGTGGACCAGCAGTTTCTGTTTTCCCACAAGCTAAAAACACAGATTTTCTCTGGGGACTTTTGTGTGGAAGATTGAGCAGATTACAAACTTAACTAAATGGTTACATAGACTTAAGGGGGCATAGATTTTATTAGGTAAGCTTTTTGTTTTGTCTTTTCCTTGGTCCCCACTATCAGCCATGTTCTGAGTGGAAGTATTCCTGGTTATTGGTTATTGGCAAAAAGTGGTGTGTTTGGCAGCAAGCTTATTGAAGTCAGTGCTGATAATGTGTCAGTACCTCCTACAACTACACTTGTGACCACAGTGTGACAGCTTTGGCCATATGGTTCAGCCTGATAAGAGACACATGTTCACAATCACACAAATACATTAACTAAATGATGGCCAGACACAAGACTGTTTTAACATGACTTACAGTATCTTGTGTGATGTGCTCATAGCTGGAGCCAGGACTTCTGCTTTCTCCTCTGTCATGTCCTTCATCCGATACAGATTCAACAACTTCATCTCACCGAGGCACATGATGACAAAGTTTAGAGCTACACAGTCTTGAAGGCTCAGGTCGTCATAGCTGATGCCTATTCGTGCTGACGGGGTGATGACCTCCTTCACCAAACTCTTATTCTGTGCTTGATAAAGAAGATGGAAGCAACGGTAGTGCTTGTCTTTGTGCCATCCCTTAAGCGTTTCCACTGAGCTGCTTTTAAACCAGCGTTTGAAATCCATGATATGATTCATCTCCAGTGCCCCCAGCAGGGTCTCAAGTGGTTTGTGGTGAATTGGCTCTGAGAGCCCTGACAAAAATAAATCCAGATACTTTGCATGGACTCTGTACTTTTCCAACACCTCCTCCACACCCTCAGGTGGTGACTTGCCCAAAAAGAGAGACACAGCCAAGATGAACTCCAGCATCAGCTGGGAAGTGAAGGAGAAAACACACGTATCTGAATCCAGGTCACCATCTACTTGCAAGAATGCCCCTACTGAGCTGAGAAATGGTTGAAAACCAAAGCAACGGAGTTCCTCTTTGGTGCAGCTTGAATGCTGCTCAAGAGAGCAAAGAGAGGCCATCCTGCCGAGGGCCAGCACCAGTTCTCTGTTGCAGGCCTCATTCAGCGAGACCCCCTTTATCAGGTGGACCAGGATATCTACAAAGAGCTCAGATAATGTTTCTGGAAATTCTGCTCTCCCATCCAGCAGAATTTTGTAAACAGAGCAAACTGTCCAACAAAATCTAGGTGAGCTGCAAAAATCATAAAAACCTAGAGTTCTTTCCATGTGCACTAGTGCCTTATTAGCAACAGATGAGTCAGTGAAGAAGCCATTAATGTAGGCCTCTCTTTGGGGCTTCAGAAAACCACAAACCTCCAACCTGGTGCCACTCAGAAACTTCAGATGATCTGACGGCCTGGTTGTCACCACAAAGGCAGCTCCTTTTAGCAAAGAACCATGAAGTAGACTGGATATCAAGCAGGACACTGACACCGCTTGGCTGGGGTCAGAGCAGAGGGTGTGGAACAAGGGGTCCAGGGAAAGTTTGCATCGATCCAGATCATCAAAAACAAACAGTACATCCTCTGGCTTCTGCAGAAACAGGTGCATGGAGTCAAGAGGAATATGACCGTGATGGTGTTGCATTATCAAATTCTCTAATGACAGTGGGTCTTTGAAAGAATTTATCTCCTTCAGGTGAAAGTAAAAGACAAAAGAGAAGTGCTGAAGATGCTCTCCTTTTGCCCAATCTACCACAAGCTTCTCTAGTGTCGTGGTCTTGCCAGACCCTTCTCCACCAACCAGGATCACATTTCTGACTTCACCAGACAGAACAGTGTGGATGGCATGATCCAGGGAGGACGACTGGATGTCTTCATTTCTGTCTGTCTGCTGAGTTGCTGGACTTGTCTGGTGAATGTACCTGCCGCTATTTATTACACTGACAGGCAGCTCTCCTCCCAAGAGCGTTGACATGCCCTTCGGCTTCAGGACGCGAGTCAACACAGCGTCTTTGTCCATTGTGTAAATAAATCACTGTTGAGATTGAGAAAAATCCAAAATGTAATTCACAGTTAGGACAACGTGCAAGTTTAAATTGGACTTTTCTACATTGAAAGTTTTTTTTAACAACATATACAACAATGCAATTTTACACAAGAGTGGAGCGGACAGTGTGGTTACCTTACGATCTATTGCTGTTGGAAAACAATGAAAACAAGACAAAGCCTTTTAAAGAGAAAAGCAGCCTGATTTCTGTTTTAATGTGTGGAGTTACACCTACAGTGTGACAAGGGTTAGTGTCTTAACATTCAAACCGTGGTGATTCATCACAGGAAGTAAAGAGTGCATTTGAGCCCAGAGAGGTGACTTACAGGCAATACACAGACTGTATGGAAAGCCAAATAATTGATAAATGTGATTTAGTCTACGGCAACAAGTCATGCAAACTGAAACAAAGACAAATATGAAAAAAAAAAGTTGTAAGCACTAGTCAAGAGAAAAAATCTGATTTTAATCCAACTTTTAAAATTCAGATATCTTTAATGGGCTCCTCCTGGTTTTTAAGGTGTGGTTGTATGCCAAGCAAGCCATGGTGCGCACCACGATTTCCGTGAACCTGTTTTTCAGACACATTGAAAAACAGATTTCAGACACCTAAAAAATGGGACACTTAATGAATTCTGCATTACCTTAAAGTTGAGGAAAATTCAAGAATATGTGCTCCACTTTCCACTGGCCTTTACATGTCAGTAAGTTTATAAACCAATAATTTTCCCGCAACAAATTCCATAGAGAGAATCTATCATGGCACGCACAGTTTTTTGTGTGTTTGAAGTTCCTCGTTTGGTTTTACCTTAGTGACACAAACTTACAAAACGTGGAAGCAGTGAACCAGCCGGACCTATACATCCCTGCAAGTTAAAAATAGCTCAGTGGAAGTGCAAGTTGTCTTTCAACTTGAAGGTTGTGGGTTTGAGTCCAAGCTCTGCTAGTCCCTGTGTTGATGTGTCCTTGGGCAAGACACTTAACCCCATGTGTGTGAATGGGTATGAAAGATACACTGTGTGAAAGTGTGAGTGAATGGCAAAAACTGTAGTGTAAAGCAGCTTTGAGTAGCCACCAACACTGGAAAAGTGCTATAAGTACAGACCATTTACTTATGTACAGTACAACAACAATTCAAAAACCTGAATCATCCCTTTAAAGTTTGTATTTGGCCCAATCTCTCTTCTATAAAGCCAGACTTTTGTACTAACTACTCTCTGACCCTGATGGCATATTGATGAATGGGAATTTAGCCTCTCTGTCATCATTGCCATCAGTGGGTGTCAGATAAATTATAATACCTTAAATTGGGAAAAGAAATCTAGTTTCCACCTGACATACACATGAACCCTAAACTAGGGACACATTTGGAAACCAGATTTTCTTTTTTTTTTTTTATCTTCTTGATCAACTGTTTTTCATGGATCTCTCATCAAGTGAGTTGTGCTCCTTTCCTATGCACCATTACCAGCCAGAGAGTGTGTGTATACCCATGTTTAGACTCAATAAAGAAATAAAACAAGTGAACATAATGTACTATTATTTTTAATATTTTAGATACAGTTAAAGGTTAAGAAACAAAAACAAAAAAAGGTCAATCTGCCTTGTGTGTATACTTTATGGACATCACCTCAGAGTTAAGCACTGTTAGCCACTGCTAGAAATGCCAGTCAATAATGACAACGTCCACTGATGAAATTTGAACAAACAATATTAATGTATTTTATGTGCATTACTTAATGTACTTAGGACATTAAGCTACGTTAAGCATTTTTGAATGTCCCCAGTGAAATATTCTTCACGGGTGACAAAAACTCATGACAAAACCATATTGGTGCGCAACACAACATTTTTTGCTATTTTCACCGCCATGTTTGTTGAAATACATTTCGGAGTGAAGTAGTTAACAGTTTACACCGCCATATCTGCTTGGGGTGTGTTCCAGACAACACACAAAACTGTGGCTCCGCTAAGTTTCTTACCCAGGTCATACTTACGGACTTCCGCCTCCGCGAAGAAAAGAGAAGCTTCGGGGCCAAGTTCAAGGCTATCGTTGCACGCATGCGCACTCACTTAAAGTCTTTCAGCGTTCAACACTGCATCGCAGGGAGGTTAACTTTTTAGACAAGGCGTTGCTGGAAAACAATAGCGACGTGACAAAAGACGAGAAACGTGTGTAAACACCGGGTATGTTGCTGTTTAAGCGGGTGGGGTTGACGCCCACAGTCTGGACACTGAACAGCTTCAGCATTGATTCATATACAGGAGGAACGAAAGGGTGACTTTTAAACCCCGAGAGCTGACTTACAGGCAGGATAGAACCAGTCCAAACCGGCTACAAGTCATTCATGAAACTGATTAAAAAGGACTATAAGAGTCATTAGACATATATATATTTTTTTTAATTAATTAACTGAAGTAATTTTTATGCCATTTTATTCTTCTGCCCCATTTAGTTCAGAGGGAAATATTTTACTGTGTAACACTTAGATTTATTTGACAGCTGTAGTTTTTTTTTCTTATTTCTAGATCATTTACACAAAATATAGTAAATGTGTTCGTATTTTGTTTTCCACGTTTCAATAATTATATATGTATATTCTACATATCAGTAAAAAAAAAAAGTTAATTAAAATGTTATCACAATAGTGTTCAAGTGGTAAATCCTCCTGTCAAACCGCATGTTATTCTTGCGGATCATTTGTTAACATTATTTATTGACTGATCTTATAACTAAGGCCTTGACTACAAATGGCAGAATGTATGATCTTTTTGAAATGCCTTCTTTAAAATGTTTTCCGTAAACATAGCATTGTTTCAAGAAATGTCTTCATACATGTTAGAACATTGTGGGAACCAAAGGAGAACATTCTCTAAAGGTTGTGACAGAGTAACATTTGGGGAACGTTCTGGGAACCGAATGTGCAACCAAAAGGCAACATTAGGAAAATGTTAGGAAAACTTTGTGTATGAACCATGGTAGAACCTTGAGGGAACTAAAAGTTAGTTCGTACAAGGTTCTGGAGACAAAAAAAAATGTTAGCACTAAATACTGTAGTATATATGCCAGGCCAGTATGTGGCGCTGTAACACTGCCACAGAGAGAAGACATGGAGAATGTGCATAAAACTTGCACTTGAAACTTTTTCACTCTGGCAAATAGAATTTTAGTGCTCCCTAAATGTTGATTCTATGTGGACAAAATGCTGCTGCCATAGATAACGTTTGCAGATTGAACTGAACCATAATTGACTGTTGACATCATGTTTCTTTTATTTGTGAGAGGATGGAGATGGATTTTTCCTAAAGTTACCATAGCAACATCTGTGAGTGTTCATATTTTCAATTTTATTTAGCGGTTATTATTTTAATTACAAAGGTGTTAGTTGAATTTCTGCCAACATACATTAGGAAGCTGCTCCTCGAGTTATTCACAATGTCACAAAACATTTAGTGTCACATGATTTATTTATTTTTTTTCCACACAGTGAGATTAACAGGCAACAAAAGACACTTGGAGAGAAATTGAACCAAAAGAGACAGAAAAACACACTAATCAGGCTTATGTCCGGGCAGACATAGCAGCACAGTCATAATACTTGCTGGTAATCATGTAGTGTATATTTGTAAAATGCTGATGTGACCTAAGAAAGTCACTTAATTTTGTGAACTCTCTGTGCCTTATTTGTTGACTTAAAGGTCCAGTGTGCAACTTGTGGGCAGAAAATTGAAAACAATATCCATATGTACGACTGTATAATGTATAAATGCTTTTAAATTAGTTTTTTGTAGCCTTACAATAAGTCTTTAATATGTACTTTCATATTTACTTTTTCAGGTTTACAACAGCCCAAATAGACAAACCAGCCAAAGCATGCGTTTGTGCATATTGAAGTGGAAGCTAATATGCAAACAAACATTCTTTCTGGTATGTGAGGGCCACCGTAGTTCTGTGAAGCATATTAGAAAGGGTGTGACAGTGGTGCATTCCATGCACACTAGAAGTAGGAAATGGGAGTGATGCTTTTGAGTTGAAGGCATTCCATTTAAAAGTTTGGGAAAAAAAAACATGGATGTTATAATAACTGTTATAATCTGCAGTTTCGCCATTACATGTCACAAATTCTTACTCAATGGACCTTTAATGTTGTGCCCTGCATGCGTCTTGGTTAGTATGAACATTTTAAGTGCTGGGGCAAGCTTCTGAGATGAGACACTTGAACAGGTAACATGCTCTACACACTGATCTTAGCCAACAGCACAGTACAAGTGCAATGTGTTAAAGATTCTATCAATCATTTTTTTGGAATCATATTTAAAAAAAAAAAGCAGGACAAATTGGCCACTGGCTCTATACATAGAGCAGCATCAAACATAACCCCTCAGTCATAAGTCCTCAGTCAGATCAGTAGTGCCATCACAACCAGCTGGGGTCACACAGTAGGACCTGAATCACATAGACCATTTTCTATGTGTGAAAAAAAAAACTGCGACAAAAAGGAAGCCAATGTTGACATGAATCAAAAATTATTGATCGTTATTCTGCTAGATCCTGGAACCATGCAGAACAAGAGCAGGTCAATGTGTTCATTTGAATTCTGCTTTACACGACAACTACATCTAATTCACTGAAACTGAAATTACATTAGATACTGTACAGCATCTATATTTGTAGTTATTAAGAGTGTGAATAATGATTTAAAACTATTCCTTATGATCCTAAAAAGCAACATAAGCGACAATAGAAAAACCACGTTGAGTTATGTAATTTTAATTCCCTCTAAAACTCTATGAGAAGAGCCACAGGTGCTGCTAACCGTGCTGTGAATTCTGGCAATTTAGCCCTGATTAAATATTTATATCTGATAATATTGTAATGATCAGGTTTCATGCAAAACAGTTTCAAGAGTCAAATTTGTTTGTGGATAATTAAAAAAAATTGACATTTGATCTGAAATACAACAGGTCATGACCCAGATTGAAGAGCCATGCATGGTTTGGCTCTTTGGCAATGATTAAATAAAGAGCAGAAATTTAACTAACAACAGATTAACTAAAGTTGTAGGTGCAGCAACATGATACTGTGAACTTCACAGATCCCGTAAATAAATGTTATTCAGACTGCAGGTATGTTGAGCGCTGACTCCAAAGAAAAAAACGATTTTTTTCCACCGATGAGACTGAAAACTACAAAGTAACTTGTACACTAGGTTTGTGGAGTTAAAAAGAAGAAAGCTCCTCGATATCTGCAGCCTGATCTAATTTTGTTCAAGGCAACTTTAGCCACTACTAATATAGCACAGCCAAATCTCCACCAGACATGTATGGAGTTGGGCAACATTCAGATTTTGACAAGCAAAAAGAATATGCAGGATCGAAAAACAGGATACATCTCATGTTCCAATGCATCAGTTGTTAACCAGGGATTTTGTGCATTTATCAATCAATCCCATGGCTGTTTTGTTCAACCTTTGCCAGGCCATGGCAACATGTTCTGGCTTCATTCATAGTTTTGGGTCGAGAGCTAAACGGCATATTTTGACTTCTAAAAGACCACAGCCAGACACAACTTACAGAACGAGTCAAAAAACACATTACAAAAATTCGTAAACGTGGCATTCCTCCGTTTTCCATTGTTCATGATACTGACACAACAGCAATACTTTTGTAAAAAGGGTTTTTTTACTTGGGGCGCTTAAAAACTGTGAATGCTGGGACAGGCTCCAGCTCTCTGTGACCCTGTGCAGGATAAGTGGTTTAGAGAGGTGTTAGGAACTCAATGCTGTCATTCAAGATCAGTGATCTTTCGTACATTCCATTTTGGGGCGAACCTTTTGTTTTTCTGTGCTGCATTAGACTTCACCCAAACTAAAATCTTTGGGCTCATCAGTCACTTAAAGTGAGCTAACCTTGCAGGACTTGGTAAGTAGCAGATGACTGGAGGGAATTTGAAGTGACGGCATCAGCGATTCTTTTTCTTTTGTTCCTGTAGGGTTCCCTGTAGCTCTCTCAGGTTCTCTGACAGCAGCTCCACCTCGTCCAGTCGGCCGCTGAGCTTGGCATCGAAAATGTAGGCTCTAATGTTGTCAATCTGCTGCAGCAGTAGTTCTTCCTCTATCATGTCCAAATCAGGCAAAGCATCGTCATCATCGTCCCCATCAAAGGGATTGGTCGAGACTCCCGGAGAATGCCCAGAGGCCTCCATGAAAGGATTACCGGCATCTGTGTTGTCATCCTCATCAAATGGGTTGCCGGGTATGTTGTGTACCTGGTCGTCTTCATCAAAGGGGTTATATTCTTTCTTTCCATTGGTTACTTCTCTGTGCTCCCTCTTGATGTCCTCAGAGAAAGGATTGGATGAATCCTCCTCAACAGGAGTCGAGTCATCCTCATCAAATGGGTTATAGGAGGAGATGTGCTGTCCTTCACCACCAGGGGGAGTTATCTGTCCTCCCAAACTCCTCAGCCTAGGAGGCGACTCCTCCTGGGTTGTGAGAGCAGGGAATGCTCTCACCGACGACGGGCTTCTCTCAGCTTTGGGAGTCAGCTCCTCTGCTTCAGTGTCTGGCTCATGTTGAAAATCTCCTCCTGGGCTGATATCCAACTGCCGCTCCCTGCTGAAGGAAGACTGGTTGGAAGCCACAATGGGGCCCCAGCGCTCCTCCCTTTCCCATGCCTCCAGGCGTTTGAACTCCCCTTCCTGCAAGCTCTCCTCAGCCATCTTCTGGGAGAGAGCAATGGCCAGGCTGGTCTGCTGTTGGTCGTATTCATCCTGCAGCTGACGCAGGTTCTCCTCCAACATGGCCACCTCGTCTGTTCGTTGAGCCTCCCGGGCTTGGCGGAGGAATGACTGAATGTTCTTGATCTGTTGGAGGAGGGGGTCCTCCAGCTCGCTGTGTGTGTGACCAGAGTCTGCCGAGGGTAACCAGCCGCCAGCCTTGGTCATGCGTGGTGGTCGAGGGGCTTGTGGCAGTTCTCCATTGGTGCTTACAGGTGGACGGTTTCTCTCAGACTCCTGCCTTCTCTTGAGTGCCTCATGTGCTGCCTGTTGAGCAGGGAACACATGAAGTACATACATTAAGTGACTGTCTGACCAATAACAATTAAAAAGAAAGGTATCAGTGCACAATCTCACCAGTCTCTCTTGTTGGAGTCTCTTCTCTTGTTCTAGCTTCCTCTTTTCTTTTAGCTCCTCATATTTGTCCTTGGTGGGTAATGACATGAGACCTAACAGCTTCTCCTGAAACACACAGGTAACAAAATCAGTGAATACGAGAAAAGAAAAGATCAATGGTAAAAGATGTTTCCAACAAAAATACTGTGAAAAAGGAAAAGGACAGGACAATTAATGTATTCATCACCAAAATATGAATATGATATATGAATAATCTCAGAAGATAGAGCTATTTATACATATTTAAATAAAAACACAGTATCACAGAATTAAAAAAGCATAACCTGATCAACATTTTAGACGGAAACATTAAGGGTGACCTCTATTATGAAGGGATATGGAAACATTTTTTGCTGACCTCCTAGTAATTCCTAGTATTTAGTGTGTATGTTTCAACCCATGTACTTTCTAAACATGGTCTCACCTGAACAAATAGTGTGGCTGTATATCGGATCATCCTCTGCAATTGGAGCACCTTTGGATGGGGTGGTGGATCATCTTTAGTTCCCAGTGTTAAAATCCTCTTACTAACAAATTGAAAACACAGGCGACCAGTTTTGATTGTAAAACTCTAACATGACAAACTAGTTCTACTCACTTTAGAAACAGTCATTCAGGACTGATGTTTACCTTAAAGCATCGATTAGTTCATAATATTTCTGTACTTCCAGTCTGAGTCCACCAGCAGTGTCAAGATTATAGGTGGTTTCTCCAGCACTATTGGAGCAGTGAGACATGTAACAGTGATGAGAATCAAAAATATATATATATTTTTTAATTTTGCTAATAGATACTTATTATTTGAGGCTTACTTGAGAGACTCAGCCATTCGAATGTATTCTGGAGCCTTTTCATCCACTTTATCCATGCACATCCTCAGCCTCTGAAAGGAAGACACGTTTTGAGCAAGTGAACAACAGGAAACCACAAAGGAAAATACTGTGCAGTGGGAAGAATAAACAAAAGAGTAAAATCAAGACAACACAACACTATCAGTACCTTTCCAAAGGTTAAACTGAGAAACTGTAGCCTGGACTGCCCTTGTCCCAGTATACAAGCTCTTACAGGGAATCAATTTATTGAATAAGGTGTGTCCATCTTCGCTACAATAGGTGACAATATGCCTCCTTTCAGTTTCTAAGCATTTCACTGTTAACCTAACCTATGTTACAGGCAACACTAGCTTTAGGTGCCATCCATTAACTTCACAATATTTAATTCAGTCTCCTCATCATTTCAAAAACCAGCTTCTTCTTTCAAGTCAAAGCCCAGGGGTGAGAACTATGGAACATGCACAGATGGACCAGGACAGCTTGAGTCCAACTGAACGCATATATGCAGTAGAAATTCAACTTCCAATCGGAATTATCTGAATGTATTAGTATGACACTGAAAAATTAGATTTAGTCTAATTACAGTCAGATGTGCATGTTAACATGTATTTTAAAATACAATACTGGTTTTAGTTGGAATAAAGAGACGATTTGTTTTTCTTGCGTCAGGTAAACGTGCATTATAGGCCGGGTCATAGTGTTCTGTGTATGTGTGTGCACAGAGGTAAAATTGTCATCTGCCCATTTCCACATAGTGTGGACCTACATGAACAAATCTGCACATACATCTAGTTTGATTCAATGCAGACTGTATGCACTGAGTGCTAATGTTCTCTGTAACATACCTTCCAGGCAAACTCCTGGTGAGAAATCTCCACTACTGAAATGGAATGTGAGACTAGTATGGGTGGAATGTTAGTCTGAAGAAGAACCTAGTTTAGTATGAACGGTACAGCAGGGTTGTACGCAGATAGGGCGATGGAAAGCGTATATCTGCAGACACAGCACAAGGTATGACCCAGCCCTATGACGGGGACATGAATACAATTTTCATTTACCAACCTCATACAGTTTCACTATATCAGGCGTATGGTCCTTCTCTTCTAACTTCTGCTGCCTCTTCAACAGTTTGTCCATGCAGTGGTGGCAGCAGCGGATCCTCTCGTCATCTTTTTCCTCCAGCATGGAGGTCACACTGCTCAGGCTGCTGATGCTGCCTCTCCTGGAGCCCATGCCACCGCTGCTGCTGCCACCTCCTGCAGGGGGAGACTGTGAGTGGCCGGGGCTTCCATGTACACACAGAGCTTCTCGTGTCCCGTTTATCAGCTTCTCTACAAACAAACAAACAAAATAAAAATATCAAGTTAAACTTGACTTTGACATAATATTTGACGTGATAACTTTTCCGTTTTTGTAGAATTTTGTTTATACATACGGGCCAGAGGTAATGGAACAAAGTCCATGCACTTTCTACACATGATGGAGCCACAGAGGCGACAGTGGTGGCGTCTGTTACGAATGTTGAATTTGTTTCCACAGTCAGGACAGAACGGGACATCTGAGTCATTCACCCATGGAACTACAGACTTCTCAATAGCTGTAAAAGGGAGATGAACACTCATTAATTTACAATATTTAATGACTGGTATGTACATAAATAATCAGAGGAGTCAGAAACATGTGAAGACAAACCTCTGATTTTGGCAGCATCTGAGTTGGTCCTGTCAAACAATGTCAACTGCAAAGACAGTTTTCATGGTAAATCAAGTGGCACAATTAAGGTCTTCTCAATCAATTAATAAATTAATCATTAACTGTCATGATAATAGAGCTTGGGTGTCTATTATTTACAAAGAATGAAAAGTGCAGTGATTTCAACGACACTAAATGGTGCAATATATGCCAGGCCTGTATGTGGCGCTGTACCGCTGGCACAAAAATACACTAAAAATGGTGCATAAACATGTGCACTGTGTACAAAATCCAAAAGAGTGACATCTAGAGTGGTTAAGAGTTAGAGAGGTAGGGCTACAATTTTTGTGTATTGGCTGTATACACACAAAAATGCAAGAGTGGTTTAGCCAATGATGTCATCTTTTGGCTAACTTTCTGCAATATGCTGTCATAAGCATTCCCATCTAGCTTTCTTATATCACCGACAAAGCCTCTGTCGGACTATTCACCAAGAACAGCCAGACATCACAAACTGAGATGTTTGTCTCTCTGTAGTGTTCTGGCTCTTGATTGAACTTTACTTAACTATCTGTGATTTCCTATTACAAATACACCTTTTCCAGTCTGATGATGAGCTTGTTGACCTCAATGACATAATGATCGATCCTCGCTGCCCGGTGTTTCTTGAAAAGATCCAGATGACTTCTAGTTGCTCCTGAAAAGAAAAGAGAAAGATTCATGATAGAGAACTGTTAAAAACAGCTACTAAAACTTCTTGTGATTTTTTTTAATAGCCTTACCCAGTTCCTGAGGCTCCCACATATATGGGTCCACTCCACCGTAATAGAAGGACTCATAACTGCCAGTCTCTGCTCTGTCATCTCCATCCCGTTTTAAGAGCTTGTCTTTGGCTTTCTTTGCTTTCTGAACCAAATCTGTGTCAAAGGAAATTGACAGACAACTGATTCACTATATTGACAACACAGAAAGAAAATTTTGTGGTATACATTTCCATGTGAAAAAGCTACTGAGGCATATTCTGCCAGGTCAACCTGGTGAAAATTTCCACTGGTCCACACTAACTGTGCTCTGCAGTGTCCTTGTGTCTACACTGTCCAACCTCAACATAAAACCAGTTGCCATGAAACGCCACAACCTTTTGCAGCCGGTAAATGGAAAAATGTTGCAGCTGAGCTGTATGGCTGTCGCGGTTGAGAAACATTTTTGTGAAATTGTTTCACAATTTAGACGCCGTAGAACATCTGCCCATTTTTACATCTGTGGGCTTTGACTCTTTGAAATGATCCTTTTATACCCAGTCGTGTTACTGAGCTGTTGCCAATTAACTTAGTTGTCAAATGCTCTAACTTTTCCAGCCTTTTTTTGCCACTTTTCCAACTTTTCTGAGACATGTTGCAGCCATCAAATTCAAAATGAGCTATTCTTCGTGAAATGGTAAAAATGACAAAATGTCTCAGTTTCAACATCTGATATGTTGTTTATGTTATATTGGTAATAAAATATGGGTTTATGAGATTAGTGTAAGAGTAGTATACTGATCACAGAAAGAAGGAGAAATAGCTCATTTTGTAATTATTATGTTGTGGTTTGGCTCTGCCAGAGTGACTGTGTGCATTATGGTTGTTTACACTGCACAGGACTAGGAAAATAAGAAGCAACAGCACACCAGTCCAGTTTATATTAAGTAAAATAAAATATATATATATCTTTACTGATGGGACGGACAGAACAAAGATATTTCTATACAACACATGACTCACTTTTGAGCTGTCCCCTAACATGGCGGTCATCCCCTGAGTGCTCCTCTTCATAGTGGTCTTGGAGTTGGTAGAAAGACTGAAGGTCTTTCAGGCACAGAGGGCAAAGAAAGCCCTCCTTCACTTCACCTGTGCCCTCAAAGGGGGGCGGGTAGCTGGAGGCCATGACAGCAGGCAGCTGTGTTGTTCGAGAGGAGCTAAGAGCTGAAAGTGTCCTGGTTCAATTTCCATGTCATGGGGTGTGCAACCCACCCCATATTAGCTCCATCACAACAGAGAGTATCCTTGGACTCTAAATAGAAGGACAAAACACATTTAGGCTACAGAAATAAAACAAGACAATGCACATGACTTACAGTTTCTCTCACACATTTAATACTTTTGCTGATGTTCCCAGAAATTAAATGTGCTCTAGTTGGAAGTGTATTTCAATATGTCCTCCTCATCTTTAGTGTTTTATTATAGTTGGCATCAATAATATTACACGCCAGACCCCTTTCACCTTTACCTTTCTTTCCTTTGCACATCATCTCAAATTCTGCCCATGAATGCATCCTTCACTGCAAATTACAGCATTAGCTCGGATCAATGCGTGATCTGCCTTGCACAAATCAAAGACAAGTTTAATTTCCTGCCATGGTTGCCACAGCAATCTAAATATGAAAGGCAGATGACCATGCCAATATCTGATTAGCCGATGTCCAACAATACATTTTAAAGCCAATGTGTGACACTACTGATAATATGCTGATAACATTGCGAATCCCTACTCTAGTACTAAACGTTTTGGCCATATCACCCAGCTCTAGACAGACATATTATGCTTGAGATGACTGTGAAACTGAAACATATTATAATACATTCCAGCTGGCAGGATGGCGACCAAATACAATTTACTGCTCAACACCAGTAAAACAAATGAGATTGTAATAGACTTCAGGAAACACTGAGCGGAACCAGCTCCACTTTACATCAACCGGGACTATGTTCAGTAGGTGTCCTCTTTTAAGTTCCTGTGGACACACAAAGCTAGGGGACCTCTCCTGGACTGCAAACAAAATTGCAGTGGTAAAAAAACACTGTCTCTCCACTTCCTGAGGGTACTGATAAGGAACCACCTGGAGGAGATGTTGCTGGTGGCCTTCTACTGCAGCACCATCGAGAGTGTCCTCACATACTGCGTCACGGACTGGTATGATAACTGCTCAGAAGGACTGACACACTTAAAAAAACGGCTTATTTCCCCAGTCCATAAGAACTTTGAACACAAAAACGGAGTGTAGATCCTATAATCAATGTGCGTGTATGTCTAACTGTATATATTTGTATACATTGCTTTTTAAAATAAAAGAATTTATTCACTTCAAAGAAAATCACACCAATTTCACTGTATATCCTTTTGTGCGTTGACATTATCATGTCACAATGTTCTCCAGTTCACAATTAATGTACTTACATTACCTTATAGCAGTCATATTTTTATTTTGACATTAAAACTACTAAAGACACAGTAATGGGTTGCACAAATAGGAAAACTCTTCTACAGTGACTGAAACTGAACAGGTTTTCATGATAGGTTTTAAGGCGGCTAATGGCTAACGATGCTTTCTTACATCTAAAAGACTCATTTTATTTATCCAAACTAAATTACACGGAAAAACTGTAGAGGCCACTGTTTTAACTTAGTGGATAAAACATGTGTATATAATTTATTTGTCACATTGGCTGCCGTGACTCTCGACAATAACGCTATGTTAGCTGGACCACGCTAGCATCTTTAGCCGTCGTTTCTACAACCTTATCGTGCGAAACGCGCGAAGGAGACAACTTCTCGTGTCACACGCCAAACCGTCGCAGGCGAATCAACACGATCGATGACTGTACTTACACAGGAGTCCAACAATAACTGTGTTGTTGACAGTTTTAGGTCCCTCTGACAGCTCGACAACAGCAGCTGCAGCTGCAGACGCCTGGTCATGTGATCATCATCCAGCCCGTACAGGAAGCGAAGAGGGACAAAAGGCCTCATCACAGCAACACTGAATCAGAATGAAGTGTTACTTCTCCACTACTCGTCAGTCTTACTGAATGGGTTTCAATAAATTATTATGTGATGTAATGTACTTTATTAATAAAAACCTCATAGGCATTTCTTGCTATATGTGGGCTATGCCAATGAATAGACCCCCCCCCCAAGCCACCACGGGGCCCCAAAGCTCATCTGGGGAGGATTATAATTACCTGTCTTTATATGTAACTAAATCCATTATATCCATTATATGCTTAAAAATAAATGTAGGATATAAATAAAATAAGCTGCAATGATAAGCTGTGGCATAATTAAGTCAAAATCGTTGGACTGCACTGTCACGCTGTGAGTGACGTCCACCGGGTCTGACAGACAGGTACGATGGGGATGATTGACAGCTACCCATCATTTCCGTTAATGAGGATATAAATTGAATGGGTTGTGAGAATTTGTGTTGCTGTGAGAACTTCAGTTGTGTCCCTGCGTACAAAATTCAAAGTAAACATCTTAATATGTTTTATTGATTGATTTACGGTATAAAGAATTGTTGTTTTCCCTGTATTATCCTCTTTTTAATCAGTTTAACTTGCTTTTCAGTTAAACAAAAACAAAAAAAAAGGATTTCCCTGTGCATTAAAATTAATAGGCACAGAGTAATAAACTACATGCACAATGACCACCACAATGAGCATAAAAAGGAAGCAGAAAATCTCTAAGTAAATGTAAGAAACTAAAGGTAATTTGTTTAGTCAAGCCCCCTAGTGGGTTATTCTAGTCATGGGCAAATTAAAAAATAAATGGTTGGATCACCTCAGCTGCCTTCAGCCAGGGATCAGGGCCACTAAACCAAGGTGTTAGGAAAAACTTAGAGGGTAAGAAAATCTCACAATCGTGTTCTAAAACATTTCAGGAACATCTGTGTAGATTGTAATCATTTAATTTGGAGATTCTTTTCAGAAAGCAAATAAATACATTTTCAGGCCTCTAAAACAGTGTTTCTCAACCCCCTGTCCTGTGGATCCACTGCCCTGCATGTTTTAGAAGTTTTCTTGCTCCAACACACCTGATTCAAATAAATGGCTTGTTAGCAGGCTTCTGCAGAGCTTGATGATAAGCAGATTATTTGAATCAGGTGTGCTGGAGCAAGGAAACTTCTAAAGTATATACTATATACACTGCCTGGCCAAACAAAAAGTCTCCACCTGGTTTAACTAAACAAATAGGTAAGAGTCTCTTATTGGATAATTACTGCATAGGCGATTATCTTTCAGCTGGCAACAAGTTATTTATGCAGTGATGCAATGAGTAGCTTCTCATTTCTTAAACAACCATGTTGAAAGACACATCCTGTGGTCGTGGAAAAGACGTCAGTCTGTTTGAGAAGGGGCATGCATCAAGCAGAGAAAACATCTAAGGAGATTGCAGAAATGACTAAAATTGGGTTAAGAACTGTCCAATGTGTTACTAAAAATTGGAAAGATAGTGGGGAACCATCATCTTCAAGGAAGAAAAAAAATCTCGAATGATCATGATCTGCGATCACTTAAACCTTTGGTGAAATCAAATTGTAGAAAAACACCAGTAGAACTCAGGACTATATTTAATAGTGAACGTAAGAGCATTTCCACATACACAATGTGAAGGGAACAAAGGGATTGGGACTGAACAGCTGTGTAGCCTTAAGAAAACCACTAATCAGTGAGGCCAATATGGGGAAAAAAAAGGCATCAAATTGCGAGGGGAGCATAAAGATTGGACTCTGGAGCAACGGAAGATGGTCATGTGGTCTGATGAGTCCAGATTTACCCTGTTCCAGAGGGATGGGTGCATCAGGGTAAGAAGAGAGGCAGATGAAGTGATCACCCATCATGCCTAGTGCCTACTGTACAAGCCTGTGGGGGCAGTGCAATGATCTGAGGTTACTGCAGTTGGTCAGGTTCCAACCCAAAGAATGAGGTTAGCTGACTACCTGAATACACTGAATGACCAGGTTATTCCATCAATGGATTTTTTTCTTCCATATTCCAAAATGACAATGCCAGGATTCATCAAGCTCAAATTGTGAAAGAGTGGTTCAGGGAGCATGAGACATTTTCACACATGGATTGTCCACCACAGAGCCCAGACCTTAACCCCGTTGAGAATCTTTGGGATGTGCTGGAGAAGAATTTTCACAGTACATCAGTACAATCAGTACAAGATCTTGGTGAAAAATGAATGAAATAAATAATGAATGGAAATAAATCTTGTGACATTGAAGAAGTTTATCAAAACTATGCCACAGCGAATGCATGCCGTAATCAAAGCTCAAGGCAGTCCAACACCTTTTTTTTGGCCTGGCAGTGTGTGTATATATATATATATATATATATATATAAAATTACATAAACAATCAAAAAAGCCAAATGATTCGTGTGTAAGGATCTATTTCCTGTGGCTCTTATTCCTGATGGGATTGGAAGTAATCTAAAATACAATGTGCCTGAAATATAGCTATATCTGAGCTGTATATTACCTAATATGCATTATAATAGTCTGTCAACTGTGGAGCACTTAGTGGACATTCAGTGAAGCATCTCCAACATCAGATCTCCATGAATAATTAGCATATTGATCAGGCCTGTAGACAGGACAGCTGCTCCCTATGGGCCAGAATGGAACAAGTCCAATTAAAGAGAGAAGAAGATACCTGGCACTCTCTGTAGTCAGCTGCATTAAATCACTGAAGCTGAGGCTACCCCAAGGCCACTGCATTGCTGGACTACAAACTAATTATAATTAATTGGGTTGAATCAGCAGTTTAAAAGACTTTACTGCAGCTATTATGCAAACAGTACATTTTTAACAGCACTCTTTATTGTCCAACAAATAAACTTGGCACGGGTTTTTTAATTTATAACATATTTCTAACACAAGGGTAAATCTAACCCATTCATGGACAGAGATAATCCCTTAAGTGATGTTCAAGCACCTGTTCCTTTTATAAAATCTTCTAGTTTTGATTTTTTTTGTTTTTGTTTTATTATTTGGCATCATGTGTAATAATACCCCAAAACTGATTTTGAGTCATTTCTGTAATCTTTTAAAATGTATAAAGTAATTTGTAACTTGTTGAGTGGGCCTATTACATCTGCATGAGTGAATTGTTGTGAAATAAAAAAATTAAGGGATTTGTTTTTTTGTTTGTCTTTTTTTCACTTGAGCCCCTGCCCATTGAAATGACCACGCACACCACTGTGCAACAGTGTGTAGCAAAATCAGTGACACAATTGATTTGCTGCTGTGGGATTAATTACATATATTTTAACAATAATTAGAAAAGAATGAAAACACAGATAAGTCAGTGAAGTAGGTTTTTATGCACAAGTGTAAACGCAGCCACTTTCACTGGATTCACTGACACGCATGAGTCTCCTCACAGAGGCGACATCGCAAAAGCCAGCAGACCAATCCTTTAATGTTAGACTCTGTTTCGATTGAATAATAATAATAATAATAATAAAACACACTCTTATGAGAATCTTATTTACACGGATGTAATCAGTTTAGACAATTTACGCACAAACTCTCATAACATACTAACAGCAGTCATGTTTTGCAGTGGTGATACAGTCAGCAACGGTTTGCCAAAGGGACAAAAACAGTGGTACGGAAGGTTAAATGATCTAGTTTTATCAGTTTTAATAATCCACTATGGTTACTTAATTTACACATTGTTTACAATACAGTAGTACACGCACACCAGAGGTTGTTTTCTCTGAGCCTACTTCCCCTCTTCGACTAAATTCTCCTCCGGTGCAAACCTTTTGCCCGGGTGTTGTCTCTTCTCCTCGGCGTGACTCTTGTTAATGTTGTCTAAAAAGTCGAGCAGCAGATTGGCTTTGCTGCAGCTCTTAGGATCCAAAACGTCACACGGGCTGTTCGTGCCCAAATCCGGACTCGAGTTATCCCAAAACCTCTTTCCTGGGTGCTGGCGCTTTTCCAAATCCATGAGGTCTTCGTCTCCATCCGCGCCCGCACCCCAGTCCCCATCCTCCGCATCCTCATCTCCGCTGTTGTGGCGCTTACCTGGGTGCTGGCGTTTGGTCTGCAGCACCAGGTAGCGCTTGCCAGGGTGCTGGCGTTTCGAAAGTTCACTGACGACTATGACAGGCTCGTCAGAAACGCGCGCCGCCATGAAGCGCTTTCCCGGGTGCTGCCTTTTCTGGACGTCCGTGAACGACTGCGTTTCATCTTCGCGTTTTCCCGGGTGTTGTCTCCTCTGAAGATCCAAGTACTGCTCATCCTCGTCTAAGTCTAATTCTCTCCTCCCCGGGTGCTGCCGCTTCTCCAAACTGTCGCCGTATCTTTTACCAGGATGCTGTCGTTTTTTCACCCATTCCGACTGAGAGGAAAATCCTTCTGCAAGAAGAAAAGATTGTATGAGCTACTGTAAACTTCCCCACGACTTAAAGAATTTATTTTCTGCACAAATGTTTCCATTTCCACGCACGAA
Organism: Brachirus orientalis; assembly: GCA_016785285.1. Classification (NCBI taxonomy): domain Eukaryota; kingdom Metazoa; phylum Chordata; class Actinopteri; order Pleuronectiformes; family Soleidae; genus Brachirus; species Brachirus orientalis. Next base: position 2,447,470 of record JAFBJR010000570.1, read on the forward strand.
CATTGCGCACAGCGCAGTGTAGTTGATTGTGCACACAAATTTTAACTGGTGATTATTTCTCCTTTTTACTTTTTAAACACAATTTCCAACATGAATCCTTAACTTTAAGTTGAATTATTTGAAATGGAAAACGCGCAGAGGTGTGCGTAAAACGCGGGACTGACCGGTGCCGTTTTGGTTTAAGATCCTCAAATCGAAGCATTAAATAAAATAACAAATGATTCAACATTTTTTAAATTAAGGATTAAACATTTTAATACATACGACACACACTTTATCAAATTACTCACTAACCTGATACACATACTGTATTTTACGCACCGTCTCTGTCGTCTTCATCTTGCATCTTCTTGAGAATGGACCGCAGCAGGACACTCTCCGCTCTCTGCAGTAGGATGTCGTCTATGGTTCTTCGGTCCGTGTCATCATCAGCAGGGAGGCCTTGTCCTCCACACAGCGCCAAGTTGCAGAGCACGAGAGAAGCCAAGATGAGAAGGCATATCGACTTCATGGTAGTTATTAGGTCGTCTGTTGAAAACATACAGGGAGCAGCATGAAATGAATGTAACTAACTACACAAATCAATAGCGCCTTGTATTTAACCAGAGTGTATTCACTGAACATCAAGTCCTAAACCATCTTTGGTAAATGTAGAATATTCAAATAAATTTAAAACTGATCACTGTCATTTATTTATGTTTTACATACAAAATAAAAGAAGGTCACGAGAGTAAAGACACTTTAGAAATACATTTGAATAATAACAATAAGAGCAAACGCAGATGCATTTATTCTCTTGATTAGTCTGCAGTGCGCCAGACTCACCAGAAGTTTCCAAATTCTGTTCTGAGTGATGAACGTCGCTCTCTCAGCTCCTCACAGTGGCTGGTGACCCGTAAAGGCCGAGTCTGGAGGTATGAGCTGACAACTTTGCCTCTGAGCTTTTATACTCAGCGGTCACTGTCGTCACACCTACGCTGGAGTCATTTTTCAGGATCCCTCGTCCCCATTGATGTCACTGAGTCGTGCGCAATTGACGTGGTGAATGAGCCTCCGATAGGAGCAGGTACCCAATCTGTCATTTTGGAAAGCAAATAAAGGGCTGAGTCTGATGAAGACAGCACTTTGTTCTACACCTGACTGAATGAGATGGATTCATACATGGAAATATGTGAGGTTTAAGGCTGCTTAATGCGCACTTTACGCTATTTATCCACATTATGCTTCCCTACACGCTAGATGCAGGGTAATGTATCATTTTAATAATCTGCATTGGTTCTTTAAAAAGGTTAGGTTTTTACTCAGATGACATTTGAATGCCTATGCTCCAGTGAGACGACATGCCAACAGAACACTGTCTTTATTAAAGTTTCAGGATCCAGTAAATTTTGTTAGTTGTAATTTAAACTTTAATGAAAATGCATGTTTTTGTTGGCTTTTTCATGTGGAACAGTCTGACTGTTCATAATGGGCTTTTGAGTCCACTATGTAACAGCTGGTGACCTCTTACAGTGAGATTGGTGGTTCTGGTATTGAAGCTCCAGTTCCTCCACTGTTTGATGCCAGACTGTTGTTCTCCCATTGTAGGAACTTCACTGGCTAAATCTAGTTCAGAGAGATAAAGTCAAGTTTATCTTTTGGAATCATAGTAAAATACTTTCACTGTTTTCTTCCAGTAACTGGAAGAACAGATCACCACTCACCACCTGCCACAGCAAGGTAAATCCACTGTGCTGCAACCATCATTTAATTACTGGACAACCACAGGAAAGACAACTCAAGCTCTTAACTTGCCAAGTCTGCGAAAAGTACCATTTCTTCTGCTGTACAAATCACCAGGGTTACAGCTACTCAGTATTAACCTGCCTCTCTCCTCACAGAGCCACAGAACTGCCTCAGAGATTCCACTGTTTTGAAGGAGAAACAAATCTCATTGTTGCACATTATTTGGTCACTACTGTAAATACATACTCACTTATCACTTACAGTCTAGCCTCAGCTCCTCCTTGGATCTCACCCACCTGGAAACCTTAACATAACGTTTAAATACAGTATCAAAAATGAGTTAACAAAATGCTGATTAAGCCCATCAGCTACACATGACTTTTTGGAGAGCTGTCATGTTGTCCAGCTTTCATCTTCATCCACATGACACCATTTCGGTTTAAAAATGCACTTGGTCATGCAGAAGTCAAGCAACAGCTGACTATTTAATCAAAAAAAGATGGAAGCAACGGCAACATTGTACTAGTTAGGTGAAGTAAACAGTTTGGAGTATGAGTGAAAACAAAATGAACATATTCAGAAATAAATTGTTGCCCCCACCAGCCCCTGCAATGTCTGTTTTCTAATGTACTGCAGCTTTAAGTACTTAATAAGTAAGAACATATTTTAAGAAAATATTTTAAATAACACACGAATAAAATGAAGTTGGCATTAATTTGTTAAAAAAGGAATTTTTCCTTACCTATTCAGAATAAAATAGCTCGGAAAGGTTAGGCTACATTATGCACACATTTGCTCTTGTCACATTTATACTGGGAATTAAAACACACTCATTTGTTATCTTTAAAAAATGAGTCCCCATGTAAAAAGTTTGGGAAACACCGGTATGTATCGAGTTTTGACTTCAGGCAAACCAATCAAGCCAAATCAAGCAAAGTGTATTCAATACTGGAAGAGTTTTACTATTTAAGCTTCCTGAGTGAAATATTCTGACTAAAATTCTACCTTTTTGTCTGGCACAAAAAGCAACAAATAAGTGAGTCCAGATATATTGTACATTGATTTATTCACATTTGGACTTTAGACATCTGAGCTTCTTCTTTGCCTCACAGCATGTTTGCAACGACTGATGAGAGATGGTTGACTTGAGTTTATTAAGTTAATGTAATTCATAAAATTAATTTAATTGGGTTGCATCTTCCTGGGGAAGAAAGATGGTGTAGTATAATATTTCTTTGCATTATACCTTGAAAGCACCACCTCAGACCAACAGAATAGAAAATCTGATCTGATTTTCTGGAGTCTGAAAGTGTCTGCAGATGCCTGCCTTTCAAAACAGATCCCTCCACCTCCACATTTAACTGTCTATTTCCACACATTGGCGAATGTGCCAATATCAACTTGAGGCCCTCACAAGAACACCTGATAATATTGAGGTGGATGTTAATGGCTATTGTTTTAGCAGAATGTCAGCTCGGCTCAGGCACTCATGAGTTCACAAGGGTTTTGTGGTGTCAGTAGAAAAAATACAAAAAACATTTTTTGAGCCTCATTTACCAAAGATTTGAGTTTTCAAATCTCACCAAAATCACCTGAATGTAAAAGAATCATACTTGTTAATTATGCAAAGTTGAATCATTCCATGATCTGAATGAACTCCTACAGTGACACTCAGTCAGTGGCGAATACCAGCGTGAATTGAATTGACCGTGTAATGCAATAATTACCTGCTTTCACCATGCTGTCACGTCCAATACTTCAAGCTGGTTTAGCCTGCAGTTAAAAACATCAATACCATGGTGGAAATTATTGAGTATGCTTTATGATTGACTTTTATTGACAAGATTTGTACGTCTCCAGCTTATTTGTCAAGAAAAATGTACAATATCAGTTTGACATTTAGATTCATCTCATCTTTTACCACTTTATCCTCTTTATCCTCCACCTGGGGGGGGAGGGGCAACGCAATTATCCTCCAAATGAGGTGGGGTACACCCTGGACAGTTTGCCAGTCCATTGCAAGGCCACATAGAGACAAACAACCATTCACTCTCACATTTACACCTACAGGTTCCAAAATCTTGGAATCAGATTTAACAAAGTGACACAAACTTAGCAAATGAAGAAACAGTAGACCTGCAGCTCCTGTGTCCATGTGAGCTAAAAACACACATTTTCACAATGGACTTTGGTGCAGTAGAGTGAGTGGTCTACACATTTTTAGCCATAAAATGTTTTCTAATGGCAAGATAAAGTGTCAAATATATTCTAAAGATACTGTAGACTTCAGCAGGCATAACATTTATTACATTAGTCTTTTGTTAAGTGGCTAAAATCCCCATTGGCAGCCATATTAGGAATGAGAGTGCGTGTCTGTTTTCCAGACTGGACCAGGAGACAACAACGTGTCCAATGGTTCATGTGGTAAAGTCAGTGGCGACAATTTGTCAGTACCACTGATGACCACACTTCAAAAAAAAAAAAACCTGAAGTATAACTTTAAGTGTATGTTGTTAGATCACACCAGCTAAGTTCAGTGCCTCTCCCCTTGTTAAACTGCAGACAACTACAGCATGTAAAAGTGGCATAATTAAGACATACATCTGATCTGTATGGGAAACTACCTCCTCACATCTGTCATGTAGTCCGTATGTCCTCTCCTCTTCCTATTAGGCCATGTGTGTGTGTAACAACATGCCCAAAGGAACAAATTAATTGCCTGGAAAAACGTGCACTGACTTTAATCAGCTCGAAAGGCCAGCAAGTGTTTAAACAAGTGAAACTTTGCAGCCTCCGTTGGGCGAATGAGTGGCTCTAACACTGGAGATGTAGAACAATTACAGCAGATGGGGGGGATTGTTGCTGCAGATGTTGCAACATTGATGTTGTCACCTCTTTATCACTGTAAGGCTGTAATTAAAATAAGCCCTCCTTTCTCCTCATTCATAATCATCTTGCTCACCATCAGACTCTTTCAGAGCTGGGAAATCATCATAATCATTCTGTTTATTGCTGCTTCTCCACAGGATGGTAACATGTTATCCCCTGTGAGAATTCAGATAATTCCTGCACATGTCAATAATCTGTAATGCACAGATGTTGGATTAGTGGAAGAGCAGCAAGTGGCTACTGGTCATGACGTCACCCTGAAGAATATGAACTCCATTTGTGAAAGCTCCTGCATAATTCGACATATTTGGCCCAATTCTGTTTTTCTATTTTATGTTAACTTATTTAAGGACATTTTAGCCTCATGTCAAATATGCTTCACAGTAGGTTTTAGGTAATTTTTTATTACATAGTCAGAGGGCAGAACACAGGTTCATTAACCATGATTAAAATGTTGAACAAATACAGTAGGGTTTTATATCCATAGCACAATATGCCTCCTAGCAGCTCTAAAATCACATTTAAGCATAGCCTTTCATGACTAACTGCCTCATAATCCTGAGAGTTTTCTTTCAGTGCCGACAACTAAGGATTCTTTTGGTTGCAAAAAAACAAATGAGTTCAAAAAAGTGGAGAAAATAAAAAAAAGTTAAAGTTAAAACTCACTGGAAGAAAAGTTTAGTCTTTTTTTTTTTTTTTTTTGGCAGGTGAAACCCAACACCTCAAAGTTCAGACACCTGAGGAGGCGACAAGTTAAGCATCAAGGTGTCAGTGTGCCAGGAGTGAGGGCAGCAGACGGACAAGACGAAGGCAGACATGAGAAGGCAAAGAGACACAAACAAACAAACAAATAAATAAATCAATGAGAAAGCTAAAGTGTGCGCGGTCAGTGTGAAAACCCTGCTCGCCAAAAAATGACACTGGGCCTGACAGGGGTCACCGTGGCAGGGAATGAGTGACAATTTACAGGGTCCACTGGTGGGGACTGTGTGTGTGTGTGAGACCACATGGTCACAGCTTGTTGTCTTTGTCTCGCATGTTAATGAAGCCTTTCAGTGATTCTTTCCAGCCAAGATATTTTGCCATGCTCATTCAAATCTACCAGTTTTTGAATGATTCCTTATTCTTTTCGATATATGCATTTGTAGAGATATTCTGTTATCATCCCACAGTTGATTTGATTGTGAGTGGAAATTAGACACTAAACAATTTGTTCCTTATTTTATTTTATCTTATAGGGAAAATTCAGCACAACAATTGAACTTTTTGGCAGTAGGTCACATCATGGCATCGGTGTCTGACATTAGCAGCGTCTCTGGCTGGATGCCGTGTCATCAGTGTTTGATGTTAGCTGTTAACGGATACTAATCTGAATCTGTGTGTGATTTTAACAGCATTGGTGTCTGGCTCCTGTAGCAGCTTATGTCAAACAACAGTGCCATGGCAGTTGGCTACATTAGCATCTGCGGCTCTCAGGAAGGACATGAAAATCAATGAGTTTGGCGCCCTCCTTAATTTTGTAAAACTCATTTGAACATCCAGGATCAATAGGACCCTTATCGTGTTACGACCAGGCCTGGGTGAAAACCTGATCACAACAAGAATGAGGAGACTCTTTCTTCCTAACACTTAAGAAACAGCCGGCAAAGCTTTAAACAAACCATTGCGAAGGGTTATCAAAAACAAGCACAAAAAGTCTGTTATGAGTGTTTCCACTGCAGCTGTGATGATCAGACCTCTTATATTGGAAACTCCTGTGCAGGACCAATCAGGATCCCAGGATCCACCTCAGCACTCGCATACATGTCGTTCAAATCAAGATTGCACACCTGCAACCCATCACACATGCAAACACTCACACACAAACACAAGGGAAGGAAAAGCATAACTCTGAGGTGGTAATTCCTAGTTTTGGCTGCAAATCAGATAAGCATATCCAGATTTTATCTATCTTGGCAGTCTGGATAGCTTAAAAAAATACATGAGATAGGATTTTTTCAAAGCTCAAACCACATACGGAGGTGGTTTTGAAAGTGATTCTGATCAGATTTTTAGAGATCTCTTCAATCTGAACGTCTCGGTCACTGAGATAGGATCTCAAAGTGTCTTCTGCGTCATTTGCACTTGAACAACAACAACAACAGTGATGTAGATCCAGAAAATTGGAAGTTAATTAGAGGCACGTTCAATGATCAACACAGTGGAAGACAATAGTTTAAAGAACAGGGATAAGCATATGGAAGACAACAGACATTGTGTGTCCAGAAGAAATTAGAAGCTACATAGCATGTAAATAAAATTCAAAACCAAGTACAAAGAAATGACGGTTGGGAACAATAATATTTAGTTTAGACTTCTTGTGGAAGACTAGACTAGACTATGTCAATATGGACACACAGATCGGAACTGATTACTTGCAATATATAATGTGAACAATTGGTCTTATTGGACCATAAGATTCTGATTTGCTTACAAATCTGATTTAGGTCTGAACAGGACCTAACACTCGTGTTCTTTTGCTGTCTTCTTTTTTTTTCTTTATGAATATCCATGTATATGGCAGCTTCTCCTGGCAGCCATTCACATGACGTCACCAGTTCAGGATGGCTGTGCTCTACTGGCCAAATTAGAATATCAAGTGATTGTTGTACAAAGTCTTGCATATGATAAATAAAGCCACACATTCTTCAGTTCCTTGTCTCCAATTTGAACCCTGTCTTCTGTTTGACATATATCTTTATCAAAGAATGGGGGTTCTTGGCTAAGGTAATGCTGTTTATTTTGCAGCTGCCAGGCAAATTGTTGCAGTTGTTTGTGAATATTCTTTCAGTGCCTAGTGGGTATCCCTATTCAAATCACCAGGAATGAGGGAATGAGGGACAGCAGCAATGTGCGTCACAGGTTAATTGTTCACTCAACGTAAATATCAAAAAGGGAGGATAAAGGGCTCGCACAGTGGGAGAGCGACCGCCCCTTAGCTGTTGAGGTCACAATGGCATCTTAAAGCCTCATTGCAACCGTGCACATACAGTAAACTACAGCTGTGACACGGTTACTTGCAGCCAAACCATGTTTGCCATACACAGCTTATCCTGCAGCAGCATGTCAACAATCTAATCTCTTTCCGACAGTTTGTATTTAAATTATACTGACAAATGCTCATCTGATCCACTTTAAACCTATTCATACTGATCGAACATCATGACTGTTTTGTTGTTTTTGCATGGGTGGTTCTTTAAACACTGCTTTTCTAAACGTTACTTGGATGCAAAGAAAATGTAGCACATGATTGAAGAAGGTACACGAGTACGAGTAGCTTATGGTCTTAAAGCTGAAAATATATATTAGAGCAAAAAACAATGTTGGATGGTTTAAAGGCAAGACTGTGCCAAGACATGTTTGTTCCACACCAAAATCCTAGGTATGCTTTCATATTCCCATGCAACAGCATTGGTAAACCATAAGAAAAGTCACTCCTTTTCCAACACCACAAGAGGAGTTTGACCAAATTCATCTGACTGTCATGTTTTTGTCTCACTAGTGTCTCTTTGACATGGCTGTGAATGCCATAGAGGCTCCTTTCATAGCTGATATTTTGACAGGTCACAGTAGTAGAAACACACGTGTAAATCATCATATCAATGATGGATGAGTTCCATTTAGTTTCCTCGGTTTCAGGGTACATCCTGGCTCACTCAGCGTTGGGGTTGAACTGTGGAGAATGCACAAAACTACATTTTTTTAGCAGCATATTTTCTTTGTTTTCTTGTCATCTTGCTGCAAAGAATCTTTATATTTCAGTGTCCAAACCCAGAAAGTTGGATTTGTCTCTCATCCCTTCTTTTTTTTCAAGATACAGAACATTTAGTTGCAGACACAATATACACTGAAATGCTCAAGCATGCACAGGCATGCATAGACTCATATACACAGCAGGAGAGAAAGAGGGTTTTGCATTATTTATTTTCAAATTTAATCTCTGTCTTTGCCTGTGTGTCTGTTGCTCTGAGAATCCCATTATCTCTCAATAACCTGTGAGGCGCCTGTGTGTTTCTTCAGCCGGAGACCATGATTAGTGCATTACTACCACATGCTACAGCTCACTTATCACTGCACTCCCTCTATCTCGGTCTGTGTCTGCTTCGTCTTCACACCCCTCCATCACATTCAGGCAGTGTCTGGGACAAACCATAATTGTGGTAGATGGAGCTGATCTTTCTGTCTCAAATGGCAGATGTGATGTTTAAAAAATGTCTTTGTCTTAATGTTTGGTGAGAAATAATTTCAACCAGTCAGCCTGGACATCATAAAGAGCTGTCCTTTCATTCTACTTCACTAATCATCAAAAATCACCACTTGAAATTTTACATTGATTTGTATAATTTTACAATTATTATACACAGTGCGATAATCAACTGTGCAAGAAGTCGATCCATGTGTTGTTTGTCCGTCTTTCTTTGCCAAACAGATTTAGAAGCAAACAAATGCCTTCACAACCGCACACATCTTTCACCTGTTTTTGTGGCTATTTCTGAGAATCTTAATCAGAAAGTGAACCTCGGGGAAGCCGACTGATGACTGCTTGATTGTGTCTTTGTGGAGCAGCTATTTATGTCTGCCTCAGTGAGCAGTGGGAGAGTTCAGTGCGATTGGATGTCCTGATGAGCAACGCATTGACCAGGGATCTGATGTCAGATCAGCAACAACATTTTCCAACCTCTCACTCACCTTGAGAGGAATAGATAAAAAAAGAAGTATCCTGGCTGCACGTCATGCATGACAAAGATGGCTCGGGCTGAGTGAGGCGGTGAATGAAACAATCAGAGTCAGACCTCTGGGGCTCCCATGAAAAGGTGACCAAGTAAAAACCAATTCAAACAGTGAAAATTAACTGTCACGTAACTGGAATAATAAGTCAGACTCTCATTTTCTGAAGTTTCACTTTGCTTTACTTGAAAACTACTGATTTTGTAATGGACTGGTTACCAGAGGTTGAAAGCATATTGAAAGTTTCTACTCATGTAAAAGTGCTATCACTTTAATAGAATTTTACATTAAGCTGTACCGCGTAACCTTTAAATACCTTTAAATAACAAATGAATGAAACATTCAAACAATTGTCAAGTGATTTCACACAGTGCTGATTAAGCCAATCAGCTCCTCATGAATCTCTCTGTGATGAATAACACATTTTATATCATGACTGATGGAAACAAGGTGGAAACACAGCAGCCATGTGGTGCAGGTAAAGGTAGTTGGACTTCGGCTAAAAACGGTAAGAGGGTCCCATTAAAATATTTAGAAATGTCTCCAACTGCTAAAAATAAAGTCACAATCTTAGCTGCTTACAAATGCGAGTCTTCTGATATCTTATCTGGAAATTGTGTTTTCTGCCAGTAGAATGCAAAGCAAATCAAATGTTCCCTAATCCACTGCTTGACCATCTACCAGGATGCTCCACTCAGTGCTGCTGTTCTTGCACCATGCAGCTCCAAGGTTCCTGGGTGCATTTATTAGACACACAACTGTAATGTTTGTATAAACATTCAGTAAATGGATATAAACTGAATTCGTGGCTTGCTATTTACAACAGCACATTACCATCCATAACCATGCAGAGTGGATGTTATCCTATTCCACCCCAACAACTCATAATTATTACTGATTACTGTTCAACACATGATTACTATTGTCATTAATGTTGTATCTGAAATTTTATTAAACTGCTGATAACTCATAAGGTTTGTGACATGTGTGACAAGTGACATGTGTGACATGTGACATGTGTGTTCAGGGCATTGGCAGATGCTTCCTCCCTATTATAACAATAACTTTTGTAATTTTCCATAACCATAGATAAAGGCTACAACCACAGGCGTGACAGTCAGAGAAACCTTCATCTTGCTCTCGTTCAGCCCATTCTCAGTCCAACAGTGTCTGTCATATCCCTCTGCGTCGGCTTACAGACGCACAGGATATAATTCTGCGTCTGAGACTGAGGCGTCTGAGGTCCATCCACACTTTAACATCTCTGTGAGCATCAGGCCAGTACTAAATGACAAGGAAATAGATAATTTTATTATTTAAATTGATTTATTATTTATTATTAGTCATGGAAATGCTGATGATATTTATTAAAATAAAAGTCTGTCTGTGTGTGAGCAGTAAACATCCACTAAGCCTAATTTGTAGATTTATCCTAACCCTAATCTCTGTCCTATCCTGGTCCCTAATCCTACAACCTCATATTATGACTTATTTTACTGCTTTACTGAGTGTTTAAATGGGTCACCACTGGGCTTATGTTGGATCAATTGAAAGCCTAGTGCATCTCTTTCAGACACAGAAAAACCTTGTGTGTCTGTCAGGTGACACCGTAGGATGTGACAGAGCGGCGGCATACGATGCTCTCAGGATCATATGCCGCTGTCTTGTCGGGTCAGGGGCAGGTTCGGTCACTGTTCAGTCGGGTTCAGAGAAAATGTGGCCTGAGTTGTGCTCTAGTGTGTCAAGCTTGGGAAGACCACCTGGGTAGTCAGTCAATTCACAGAGGAATCGCTCTTTGATATGTGACACTCAGCAGCAGCAGCAGCAGCAGCAGCAGGTGGTGATTCTCCCTATTGACTTGTCCCCAGGAGACAGCACAGGGGACATGTCTCCGGCAGTTGTCGGTCGTGGTGAGCCTCTCTTTCCAGAAAACAATACTCCACATCTTCATTTGCTGTCACTGCCCACAGAGACGTAACTGAATCAGTGCTAACGTTGTTGTTTTCATGTTTTCATTTCATTACAGTGAACAATGAGGGCACAACTGTTGAGCTCCTGCTTCATCTTTGCTAATGAGGTTGTGCTCTGTTGAGCCTCGCTAGCGTTTCCCGTAGGTATTGCCATTCCATCTGAATTTGGGCCATATTATATCCGACATCAGACATTGTCTCCTGGAATGACAAGACGATTGTTGTTTACAGCAAAGAGCAGCTCTGACAGGGTCGTCCGTCCCACCAACCTACAGTGTCCATCAATCAAGATACAGTGTCTCTCTCACTGTAAAGGTTAATGGGGTGGACGATCATGTTTGGTCATGGCTGACAGTGCTGAATGTTCAAAATTCAAAGGCAAACAGGCAAAAATTAATCACAGGTGCCACACTGTTTTAATCGGACACTTTCTCTTCTGCGGGAAGCAATGTCTGCCAAATGAGCAGCCTCACACACACACACACAGCTTTCCATAACTTCAGAGGACATTGCATTGACTTACATTCATTTCTTGCAGACTTACTCTAACCTTAACCATAATTATTCAATTTTTTTCAATTTTATTTGTATAGCGCCAAATCACAACATACATTATCTCAAGGCACTGTACATAATAAGGCCAAAACCTTTACAATATTACAGAGAGAAAAGAAACCCAACAGTTCACACAATGAGCAAACACTAGGCATCAGTGGAGAGAAAAAACTCCCTTTTAACAGGAAGAAATCTCTGACAGAACCAGACTCAAAGATGTGCGGTCATCTGCCTCGACCGGTTGGGGTGAGAGGAAAATGGGGGACAGAGGAGAGGTGGGGGACAGAAAGGGGGGAGAGAAAGAAAAAGCAGGAGGTGAGGGCAAAACAGCAAAACAGCAATTACTAGTGCCCTAACCCTAACACTAACCTTACACTAACCCTAAGCTCAGCCTAACTTTAAAACATGTCTTCACCTTAAAATGTAGTAACTTAGGCCCAAGGTTTGTTTGTTTTGTTTGATGCAAATAAAGTTCTATGGTCAAATATACTGAGTTCAACCCGATCACGTAAAAAAAAAAAAAAATTTACTTAGTTTTCTAATCAAAAAGATTTAACGTCTACCTGAAGGTAACAGATTACATTCCAGAAACAGAATGTGTAACAGGTCATTTAAAGTCATTTTAACCAGTTTGATTTTAGAACAATCAAAAGGTATGTTTTCATTACAGTATGGTTTGGTTTGGTACAGTAAGGAATGGGAAAGCCCTGAGAACGGTTGGTTATAGGGTGCCAAAAAATGGAACGGTAGCGGTTGGTTACTTTGGTACTATTCCTCATGGAAACTCCTAAAATATATATACGTACTTTATCAACCTGATCCATTCCACTCAATGGAAACACGGCTACAGTTGGTCTGAAGGGTCTGAAGGGGTCTTATTGGCTCCTCAATGTCCTTAAACTGTTCTCAAATTCTGCAGAATATAACTGAGTGTTTCTTGGCCAACCAGAGAAAATGTTGTCTGCCAAACATTTTTTCCTTGGTGAAGCTGCACCAGGGTTTTTATAAAAGTGGAACTCCTTCAGATCCGGAGCGCTCGTGCATAGTTACAGCAGCGGAATGATGTGATTTATACACTCTTTTTTCATTTTAATGAACCCAGAGATACAGTGTGGCTCACTGGTTTGTTTTTAATACTTTTTGTTGGGCATCAGTGAAAGTAAATGGCACTGGGGAATACACCATCAGTTTATTGTTCGTTTAGTCTTTTCCTGTGATTGTAGGAAGAAAAATGGAACACCAGATACGGTTACCTCCATCCTTTCAGTCTAGGCTTCTTTCTGCTTCCTTTTCATGGAATTTTAAACACAACAATGGCAAAATCAAACTCCAGCATGTCCAGGACTTTGCATAGCTCTTGAATGCCTGAAACAACATTATTTGAAGATGTCTTGTAATTAGTGACATCTTGTAATGAGTGATTTAGTCATTGTATGACTGAATGAGAGGGGGTTTGTTAAGGTTAGGGACAGGAAGTTAAGAGGGGGGCATCTGACAAAGGTGGGACAGATGGGATCTCATTGCACGAGTCAACTGAATCACTTTAATCACTTTACTTAGGCTCTCTTTGTCACAGATTGAACAGCATTTGAGCTGCTCTGAAAGTAAGTTGATTTTCGTTAAAGAAGAAAAAGGAACTTAAAAGGACATAACGGTGTGGTGATTGTCGTGACTGTGTCGTCCTTATTGTACTGATGAATAGGAAAGAATTTGCATTTTTTTGTCTCTTTTTTTGCACACAATACACATTCTAAATAACACCTGAATCATTCTGTTGGCTCCAACTGATGGTCAAAATTAATTATGTCTCTATAGTTTACTTGCAGCTGACCTATTCCCCTGTCTGTGTGAGATGTAGTTATTCCCATGTGGTAAAAAGTTCAAATGTCACGTTAAAAATAAATCCTGCCAAAATGACCTTTTTGACCCCTTCCTGTCATGTTTTGCTTCCCTCGTCATTTTTCCCTTCCATTTTAAAAATGTTGCATTTTTTATATTCTTTACTGAATATCGGCTGCTTTGATGGATTGCAGCGACTGAAGGCACACGTGGCAGAGCGGCTGACTGACTGCAGTTGCTGTGACTTAACATAGCTTTTACAGATAATGGCTTTTTGACGAGGTTCAGTTCTCAAACAAGGATTTGACGAAGGCCACACACACTCGCTGAGATTGATTCCCAGGCTGCTGAGAGAAATTTGATGGATTTTAGTTAGAATCCA